>JAKUCM010002090.1:0-61089 GCA_023374145.1 Lepidium sativum
GAGAGAGAGAATTAGACTTGGGAACTCGAGGATCTCCCGGAAGGTGTCAATCCCATCAGAAAAAATGGGCATTCAAAATCAAACGCAATTCCAATGGCACCATCAACAAGTACAAGTCAAAACTTTTTGCTAACGGATATGTGCAAAAATATGGAATAGCTTATGAAGAAGTGTTTGCACTGGTTGCAAGACTCAAAATAATTCAGCTTCATATTAATCTATCAGCATCAAATTGCTGGGAGATATATCATTTTGACGTGAAAACGGTTTTTCTTAATGGAGATCTTAAGGAAACAATTTATGTCACACAACCAGAGGGCTTTCAGGTGAAAGGAAGTGAAGACAAAATCTATAGACTCAAGAAAGCCTTGTATGGGGTTAAATAAGCAGTAAAAGCTTGGAACATCAAGTTGAATCAAGTACTTTAAAGACTTAAGTTCAAAACATGTAGCATGGAGCCATCAGTTTACAGTAAGGTAATAGACAGTTAATGGGTTGTCAAGAAGCATGATCAAGCATATGCATATGGCAAATTATCTTTGGAGAGAAGCGGTAAGACAGTCAACATATCTCTTGATAATAATTGCTATGAGAGCTATCAAAGATCAGACACCATATGAGATCTTTCGTCGAAGATAGCCAAAACTCGTTCATCTCAAAATTTTTAGATACATTAGATACACTAAGGTTCATGTTCCACACTTGAAGAAACTTGAAGATAGATCTCGTATACTCGTACATCTCGGAACTGATCACGGATCTAAGGCTTATCAACTACGTGATCCGATTTCTCAAAAGATTGTGGTAATTAGAGATGTTGTGTTTGATGAAATGAAGAGTTGGAATTGGAATCCTAGAGTTTCAGAGGAAAGTCAAGTTGGAACCTTTGAGATTACGATATGTGGTAGTGACACATATATTATATCTGATGGTGATGATAATCAAGAACAATAAGAGATTAGATTTGAAGACAAAGACAAGGATGATACTTTATCCCATGAACAAGGAACAAGAGACAAGAACACAGGGTCCGATGTAGTTTTGCACCAATCGCAAAGGGAAATTTCAAGACCAAAACATCTTGATGATTCTGTTTTGTTGTCTAAGGTTGAAGGAAAAGCTACTATTGTGTTTGGATGATGTATGTATAAATTTCAAAGAAGAAAAGGAATTAAATGTATGGATTCTTGCTTGTGAAGATGATATTGGGTCTATTGTCAAGAATTAGACTTGGGAACTCGAGGATCTCCCGAAAGGTGTCAATCCCATCAGAAAAAATTGGCATTCAAAATCAAACGCAATTCCAATGGCACCATCAACAAGTACAAGTCAAAACTTTTTGCTAACGGATATGTGCAAAAATATGGAATAGCTTATGAAGAAGTGTTTGCACTGGTTGCAAGACTCAAAATAATTCAGCTTCATATTAATCTATCAGCATCAAATTGCTGGGAGATACATCATTTTGACGTGAAAACGGTTTTTTTTAATGGAGATCTTAAGGAAACAATTTATGTCACACAACCAGAGGGCTTTCAGGTGAAAGGAAGTGAAGAAAAAATCTATAGACTGAAGAAAGCCTTGTATGGGTTGAAATAAGAACTAAAAGCTTGGAACATCAAGTTGAATCAAGTACTTTAAAGACTTAAGTTCAAAACATGTAGCATGGAGCCATCAGTTTACAGGAAGGTAATAGATAGTTAATGGGTTGTCAAGAAGCATGATGAAGCATATGCATATGGCAAATTATCTTTGGAGAGAAGCGGTAAGACAGTCAACATATCTCTTGATAATAATTGCTACGAGAGCTATCAAAGATCGGACACCATATGAGATCTTTCGTCAAACATAGCCAAAACTCTTCCATCTTCAAATTTTTAGATGCATCGGATACACTAAGGTTCGTGTTCCACACTTGAAGAAACTTGAAGATAGATCTCGTATACTCGTACATCTCGGAACTGATCCTGGATCTAAGGCTTATCAACTACTTGATCCAATTTCTCAAAAGATTGTGGTAATTAGAGATGTTGTGTTTGATGAAATGAAGAGTTGGAATTGGAATCCCAGAGTTTCAGAGGAAAGTCAAGTTGGAACCTTTGAGATTACGATATGTGGTAGTGACACATATATTATATCTGATGGTGATGATAATCAAGAACAAGAAGAGATTAGATTTGAAGACAAAGACAAGGATGATACTTTATCCCATGAACAAGGAAAAAGAGACAAGAACACAGGGTCCGATGTAGTTTTGCACCAATCGCAAAAGGAAATTTCAAGACCAAAACATCTTGATGATTCTGTTTTGTTGTCAAAGGTTGAAGGAAAAGCTACTATTCTGTTTGGATGATGTATGTATAAATTTCAAAGAAGAAAAGGAATTAAATGTATGGATTCTTGCTTGTGAAGATGATATTGGGTCTATTGTCAAGAATTAGACTTGGGAACTCGAGGATCTCCCGAAATGTGTCAATCCCATCAGAAAAAATGGGCATTCAAAATCAAACGCAATTCCAATGGCACCATCAACAAGTACAAGTCAAAACTTTTTGCTAACGGATATGTGCAAAAATATGGAATAGCTTATGAAGAAGTGTTTGCACTGGTTGCAAGACTCAAAATAATTCAGCTTCATATTAATCTATCAGCATCAAATTGCTGGGAGATACATCATTTTGACGTGAAAACGGTTTTTCTTAATGGAGATCTTAAGGAAACAATTTATGTCACACAACCAAAGGGCTTTCAGGTGAAAGGAAGTGAAGACAAAATCTATAGACTCAAGAAAGCCTTGTATGGGTTAAAATAAGCACTAAAAGCTTGGAACATCAAGTTGAATCAAGTACTTTAAAGACTTAAGTTCAAAACATGTAGCATGGAGCCATCAGTTTACAGGAAGGTAATAGACAGTTAATGGGTTGTCAAGAAGCATGATCAAGCATATGCATATGCCAAATTATCTTTGGAGAGAAGCGGTAAGACAGTCAACATATCTCTTGATAATAATTGCTACGAGAGCTATCAAAGATCGGACACCATATGAGATCTTTCGTCGAACATAGCCAAAACTCTTCCATCTTCAAATTTTTAGATGCATCGGATACACTAAGGTTCGTGTTCCACACTTGAAGAAACTTGAAGATAGATCTCGTATACTCGTACATCTCGGAACTGATCCTGGATCTAAGGCTTATCAACTACTTGATCCAATTTCTCAAAAGATTGTGGTAATTAGAGATGTTGTGTTTGATGAAATGAAGAGTTTGAATTGGAATCCCAGAGTTTCAGAGGAAAGTCAAGTTGGAACCTTTGAGATTATGATATGTGGTAGTGACACATATATTATATCTGATGGTGATGATAATCAAGAACAAGAAGAGATTAGATTTGAAGACAAAGACAAGGATGAGACTTTATCTCATGAACAAGGAACAAGAGACAAGAACACAGGGTCCGATGTAGTTTTGCACCAATCGCAAAGGGAAATTTCAATACCAAAACATCTTTATGATTATGTTTTGTTGTCTGAGGTTGAAGGAAAAGCTACTATTGTGTTTGGATGATGTACGTATAAATTTCAGAGAGGAAAGGGAATTAAACGTATGGATTCTTGCTTGTGAAGATGAAATTGGGTTTATTGTTAAGAATTAGAGTTGGAAACTCGAGGATCTCCCGGAAAGTGTCAAATCCATCAGACTAAAATGGGCATTCAAAATCAAACAAAATTCTGATGGCAGCATCAACAAGACTCAAAACAATTAAGCTTCATATTAATCTATCAGCATCAAATGGCTGGAAGATACATCATTTTGACGTGAAAACGGTTTTTCTTAATGGAGATCTTCAGGAGACAATTTATGTCATACAACCAGAGGGCTTTGAGGTGAAAGGAAGTGAAGAAAAAATCTATAGACTCAAGAAAGCCTTGTATGGGTTGAAATAAGCACTAAGAGCTTGGAACATCAAGTTGAATCAAGTATTTAAAAGACTTAAGTTCGAAAAATGTAGCATGGAGCCATCAGTTAACAAGAAGGTAGTAGAACGTTAATGGGTTGTCAAGAAGCATGATGAAGCATATGCATATGCCAAATTATCTTTGGAGAGAAGCGGTAAGACACTCAACAGATCTCTTGATAATAATTGAGCATGAGAGCTATCAAAGATCAAAGATCGAACACCATATGAGATCTTTCGTCGAAAATAGCCAAAACTCGATCATCTCCAAATTTTTAGATGCATCAGATACACTAAGGTTCATGTTCCACAGTTGAAGAAACTTGAAGATAGATCTCGTATACTCGTAAATCTTGAACTGATCTCGGATCTAAGGCTTATCAACTACTTGATCCGAATTCTCAAAAGATTGTGGTAATTACAGATGTTGTGTTTGATGAAACGAAAAGTTGGAATTGGAATCCCAAAGTTTCGGAGGAGAGTCAAGTTGGAACCTTTGAGAGAATGATATGTGGTAGTGAGACAATTATTATATTTGATGGTGATGATAATCAAGAACAAGAAGAGTCTGGATTCAAAGACAAAGACAAGGATGAGACTTTATCCCATGAACAAGGTACAAGAGACGAGAACACAGGGTCCGATGTAGTGTTGCGACAATCGCAAATGGAAATTTCAAGACCAAAACATCTTGATGATTATGTTTTGTTGTCTGAGGTTGAAGGAAAAGCTACTATTGTGTTTGGATATTTATAAATTTCAAAGAAGAAAAGGAATTATTTGTATGGATTCTTAATTGTGAAGATGATATTGGGTCTATTGTCAATAATTAGACTTGGGAACTAGAGGATCTCCCGAAAGGTGTCAATCCCATCAGAAAAAATTGGCATTCAAAATCAAACGCAATTCCAATGGCACCATCAACAAGTACCAGACAAAAATTTTTGCTAACGGATATGTGCAAAAATATGGAATAGCTTATGAAGAAGTGTTTGCACTGGTTGCAAGACTCAAAATAATTCAGCTTCATATTAATCTATCAGCATCAAATTGCTGGGAGATACATCATTTTGACGTGAAAACGGTTTTTCTTAATGGAGATCTTAAGGAAACAATTTATGTCACACAACCAGAGGGCTTTCAGGTGAAAGGAAGTGAAGAAAAAATCTATAGACTCAAGAAAGCCTTGTATGGGTTGAAATAAGAACTAAAAGCTTGGAACATCAAGTTGAATCAAGTACTTTAAAGACTTAAGTTCAAAACATGTAGCATGGAGCATGATGAAGCATATGCATATGGCAAATTATCTTTGGAGAGAAGCGGTAAGACAGTCAACATATCTCTTGATAATAATTGCTACGAGAGCTATCAAAGATCGGACACCATATGAGATCTTTCGTCAAACATAGCCAAAACTCTTCCATCTTCAAATTTTTAGATGCATCGGATACACTAAGGTTCGTGTTCCACACTTGAAGAAACTTGAAGATAGATCTCGTATACTCGTACATCTCGGAACTGTTCCTGGATCTAAGGCTTATCAACTACTTGATCCAATTTCTCAAAAGATTGTGGTAATTAGAGATGTTGTGTTTGATGAAATGAAGAGTTGGAATTGGAATCCCAGAGTTTCAGAGGAAAGTCAAGTTGGAACCTTTGAGATTATGATATGTGGTAGTGACACATATATTATATCTGATGGTGATGATAATCAAGAACAAGAAGAGATTAGATTTGAAGACAAAGACAAGGATGATACTTTATCCCATGAACAAGGAACAAGAGACAAGAACACAGGGTCCGATGTAGTTTTGCACCAATCGCAAAAGGAAATTTCAAGACCAAAACATCTTGATGATTCTGTTTTGTTGTCTAAGGTTGAAGGAAAAGCTACTATTCTGTTTGGATGATGTATGTATAAATTTCAAAGAAGAAAAGGAATTAAATGTATGGATTCTTGCTTGTGAAGATGATATTGGGTCTATTGTCAAGAATTAGACTTGGGAACTCGAGGATCTCCCGAAATGTGTCAATCCCATCAGAAAAAATGGGCATTCAAAATCAAACGCAATTCCAATGGCACCATCAACAAGTACAAGTCAAAACTTTTTGCTAACGGATATGTGCAAAAATATGGAATAGCTTATGAAGAAGTGTTTGCACTGGTTGCAAGACTCAAAATAATTCAGCTTCATATTAATCTATCAGCATCAAATTGCTGGGAGATACATCATTTTGACGTGAAAACGGTTTTTCTTAATGGAGATCTTAAGGAAACAATTTATGTCACACAACCAGAGGGCTTTCAGGTGAAAGGAAGTGAAGACAAAATCTATAGACTCAAGAAAGCCTTGTATGGGTTAAAATAAGCACTAATAGCTTGGAACATCAAGTTGAATCAAGTACTTTAAAGACTTAAGTTCAAAACATGTAGCATGGAGCCATCAGTTTACAGGAAGGTAATAGACAGTTAATGGGTTGTCAAGAAGCATGATGAAGCATATGCATATGGCAAATTATCTTTGGAGAGAAGCGGTAAGACAGTCAACATATCTCTTGATAATAATTGCTACGAGAGCTATCAAAGATCGGACACCATATGAGATCTTTCGTCAAACATAGCCAAAACTCTTCCATCTTCAAATTTTTAGATGCATCGGATACACTAAGGTTCGTGTTCCACACTTGAAGAAACTTGAAGATAGATCTCGTATACTCGTACATCTCGGAACTGATCCTGGATCTAAGGCTTATCAACTACTTGATCCAATTTCTCAAAAGATTGTGGTAATTAGAGATGTTGTGTTTGATGAAATGAAGAGTTTGAATTGGAATCCCAGAGTTTCAGAGGAAAGTCAAGTTGGAACCTTTGAGATTATGATATGTGGTAGTGACACATATATTATATCTGATGGTGATGATAATCAAGAAGAAGAAGAGATTAGATTTGAAGACAAAGACAAGGATGAGACTTTATCTCATGAACAAGGAACAAGAGACAAGAACACAGGGTCCGATGTAGTTTTGCACCAATCGCAAAGGGAAATTTCAAGACCAAAACATCTTGATGATTATGTTTTGTTGTCTGAGGTTGAAGGAAAAGCTACTATTGTGTTTGGATGATGTACGTATAAATTTCAGAGAGGAAAGGGAATTAAACGTATGGATTCTTGCTTGTGAAGATGAAATTGGGTTTATTGTTAAGAATTAGAGTTGGAAACTCGAGGATCTCCCTGAAAGTGTCAAATCCATCAGACTAAAATGGGCATTCAAAATCAAACAAAATTCTGATGGCAGCATCAACAAGACTCAAAACAATTAAGCTTCATATTAATCTATCAGCATCAAATGGCTGGGAGATACATCATTTTGACGTGAAAACGGTTTTTCTTAATGGAGATCTTCAGGAGACAATTTATGTCATACAACCAGAGGGCTTTGAGGTGAAAGGAAGTGAAGAAAAAATCAATAGACTCAAGAAAGCCTTGTATGGGTTGAAATAAGCACTAAGAGCTTGGAACATCAAGTTGAATCAAGTATTTAAAAGACTTAAGTTCGAAAAATGTAGCATGGAGCCATCAGTTTACAAGAAGGTAGTAGAACGTTAATGGGTTGTCAAGAAGCATGATGAAGCATATGCATATGCCAAATTATCTTTGGAGAGAAGCGGTAAGACACTCAACAGATCTCTTGATAATAATTGAGCATGAGAGCTATCAAAGATCGAACACCATATGAGATCTTTCGTCGAAAATAGCCAAAACTCGATCATCTCCAAATTTTTAGATGCATCAGATACACTAAGGTTCATGTTCCACAGTTGAAGAAACTTGAAGATAGATCTCGTATACTCGTAAATCTTGAACTGATCTCGGATCTAAGGCTTATCAACTACTTGATCCGAATTCTCAAAAGATTGTGGTAATTACAGATGTTGTGTTTGATGAAACGAAAAGTTGGAATTGGAATCCCAAAGTTTCGGAGGAGAGTCAAGTTGGAACCTTTGAGAGAATGATATGTGGTAGTGAGACAATTATTATATTTGATGGTGATGATAATCAAGAACAAGAAGAGTCTGGATTCAAAGACAAAGACAAGGATGAGACTTTATCCCATGAACAAGGTACAAGAGACGAGAACACAGGGTCCGATGTAGTGTTGCGACAATCGCAAAGGGAAATTTCAAGACCAAAACATCTTGATGATTATGTTTTGTTGTCTGAGGTTGAAGGAAAAGCTACTATTGTGTTTGGATATTTATAAATTTCAAAGAAGAAAAGGAATTAAATGTATGGATTCTTAATTGTGAAGATGATATTGGGTCTATTGTCAATAATTAGACTTGGGAACTAGAGGATCTCCCGGAAGGTGTCAAGCCCATCAGACTAAAATGGGCATTCAAAATTAAACAAAATTTTGATGGCAGCATCAACAAGTACAAGTCAAAACTTGTTGCTAAAGAATATGTGCAAAAATTTGGAATAGCTTATGAAGAAGTGTTTGCATTGGTTGCAAGACTCAAAAGAATTAAGCTTTGTATTAATCTATCAGCATCAAATGGCTGGGAGATACATCATTTTGACGTGAAAACGGTTTTTTCTTATTGGAGATCTTAAGGAGACCATTTATGTCACACAACCAGAGGGCTTTGAGGTGAAAGGAAGTGAAGACAAAATCTATAGACTCAAGAAAGCCTTGTATGGGTTGAAATAAGCACTAAAAGCTTGGAACATCAAGTTGAATCAAGTACTAAAAAGACTTAAGTTCGAAAAATGTAGCAAGGAGCCATCAGTTTACAAGAAGGTAGTAGAACGTTAATGGGTTGTCAAGAAGCATGATGAAGCATATGCATATGCCAAATTATCTTTGGAGAGAAGCGGTAAGACACTCAACAGATCTCTTGATAATAATTGCTATCAGAGCTATCAAAGATCGAACACCATATGAGATCTTTCGTCGAAAATAGCCAAAACTCGATCATCTCCAAATTTTTAGATGCATCAGATACACTAAGGTTCATGTTCCACAGTTGAAGAAACTTGAAGATAGATCTCGTATACTCGTAAATCTTGAACTGATCTCGGATCTAAGGCTTATCAACTACTTGATCCGAATTCTCAAAAGATTGTGGTAATTAGAGATGTTGTGTTTGATGAAACGAAAAGTTGGAATTGGAATCCCAAAGTTTCGGAGGAGAGTCAAGTTGGAACCTTTGAGAGTATGATATGTGGTAGTGAGACAAATATTATATTTGATGGTGATGATAATCAAGAACAAGAAGAGTCTAGATTCAAAGACAAAGACAAGGATGAGACTTTATCCCATGAACAAGGTACAAGAGACGAGAACACAGGGTCCGATGTAGTGTTGCGCCAATCGCAAAGGGAAATTTCAAGACCAAAACATCTTGATGATTATGTTTTGTTGTCTGAGGTTGAAGGGAAAGGTACTATTGTGTTTGGATGATGTATGTATAAATTTCAAAGAAGAAAAGGAATTAAATGTATGGATTCTTAATTGTGAAGATGATATTGGGTCTATTGTCAATAATTAGACTTGGGAACTAGAGGATCTCCCGGAAGGTGTCAAGCCCATCAGACTAAAATGGGCATTCAAAATTAAACAAAATTTCGATGGCAGCATCAACAAGTACAAATCAAAACTTGTTGCTAAAGAATATGTGCAAAAATTTGGAATAGCTTATGAAGAAGTGTTTGCATTGGTTGCAAGACTCAAAAGAATTAAGCTTTGTATTAATATATCAGCATCAAATGGCTGGGAGATACATCATTTTGACGTGAAATCAGTTTTTCTTATTGGAGATCTTAAGGAGACCATTTATGTCACACAACCAAAGGGCTTTGAGGTGAAAGGAAGTGAAGACAAAATCTATAGACTCAAGAAAGCCTTGTATGGGTTGAAATAAGCACTAAAAGCTTGGAACATCAAGTTGAATCAAGTACTCAAAAGACTTAAGTTCGAAAAATGTAGCAAGGAACCATCAGTTTACAAGAAGGTAGTAGAACGTTAATGGGTTGTCAAGAAGCATGATGAAGCATATGCATATGCCAAATTATCTTTGGAGAGAAGCGGTAAGACACTCAACAGATCTCTTGATAATAATTGCTATGTGAGCTATCAAAGATCGAACACCATATGAGATCTTTCGTCGAAAATAGCCAAAACTCGATCATCTCCAAATTTTTAGATACATCAGATACACTAAGGTTCATGTTCCACAGTTGAAGAAACTTGAAGATAGATCTCGTATACTCGTACATCTCGGAACTGATCACGGATCTAAGGCTTATCAACTACTTGATCCGAATTCTCAAAAGATTGTGGTAATTAGAGATGTTGTGTTTGATGAAACGAAAAGTTGGAATTGGAATCCCAAAGTTTCGGAGGAGAGTCAAGTTGGAACCTTTGAGAGTATGATATGTGGTAGTGAGACAAATATTATATTTGATGGTGATGATAATCAAGAACAAGAAGAGTCTAGATTCAAAGACAAAGACAAGGATGAGACTTTATCCCATGAACAAGGTACAAGAGACGAGAACACAGGGTCCGATGTAGTGTTGCGCCAATCGCAAAGGGAAATTTCAAGACCAAAACATCTTGATGATTATGTTTTGTTGTCTGAGGTTGAAGGGAAAGGTACTATTGTGTTTGGATGATGTATGTATAAATTTCAAAGAAGAAAAGGAATTAAATGTATGGATTCTTAATTGTGAAGATGATATTGGGTCTATTGTCAATAATTAGACTTGGGAACTAGAGGATCTCCCGGAAGGTGTCAAGCCCATCAGACTAAAATGGGCATTCAAAATTAAACAAAATTTTGATGGCAGCATCAACAAGTACAAGTCAAAACTTGTTGCTAAAGAATATGTGCAAAAATTTGGAATAGCTTATGAAGAAGTGTTTGCATTGGTTGCAAAACTCAATAGAATTAAGCTTTGTATTAATCTATTAGCATCAAATGGCTGGGAGATACATCATTTTGACGTGAAAACGGTTTTTCTTATTGGAGATCTTAAGGAGACCATTTATGTCACACAACCAGAGGGCTTTGAGGTGAAAGGATGTGAAGACAAAATCTATAGACTCAAGAAAGCCTTGTATGGGTTGAAATAAGCACTAAAAGCTTGGAACATCAAGTTGAATCAAGTACTCAAAAGACTTAAGTTCGAAAAATGTAGCAAGGAGCCATCAGTTTACAAGAAGGTAGTAGAACGTTAATGGGTTGTCAAGAAGCATGATGAAGCATATGCATATGCCAAATTATCTTTGGAGAGAAGCGGTAAGACACTCAACAGATCTCTTGATAATAATTGCTATCAGAGCTATCAAAGATCGAACACCATATGAGATCTTTCATCGAAAATAGCCAAAACTCGATCATCTCCAAATTTTTAGATACATCAGATACACTAAGGTTCATGTTCCACAGTTGAAGAAACTTGAAGATAGATCTCGTATACTCGTACATCTCGGAACTGATCACGGATCTAAGGCTTATCAACTACTTGATCCGATTTCTCAAAAGATTGTGGTAATTAGAGATGTTGTGTTTGATGAAACGAAAAGTTGGAATTGGAATCCCAAAGTTTCGGAGGAGAGTCAAGTTGGAACCTTTGAGAGTATGATATGTGGTAGTGAGACAAATATTATATTTGATGGTGATGATAATCAAGAACAAGAAGAGTCTAGATTCAAAGACAAAGACAAGGATGAGACTTTATCCCATGAACAAGGTACAAGAGACGAGAACACAGGGTCCGATGTAGTGTTGCGCCAATCGCAAAGGGAAATTTCAAGACCAAAACATCTTGATGATTATGTTTTGTTGTCTGAGGTTGAAGGGAAAGGTACTATTGTGTTTGGATGATGTATGTATAAATTTCAAAGAAGAAAAGGAATTAAATGTATGGATTCTAAATTGTGAAGATGATATTGGGTCTATTGTCAATAATTAGACTTGGGAACTAGAGGATCTCCCGGAAGGTGTCAAGCCCATCAGACTAAAATGGGCATTCAAAATTAAACAAAATTTTGATGGCAGCATCAACAAGTACAAGTCAAAACTTGTTGCTAAAGAATATGTGCAAAAATTTGGAATAGCTTATGAAGAAGTGTTTGCATTGGTTGCAAGACTCAAAACAATTAAGCTTTGTATTAATCTATCAGCATCAAATGGCTGGGAGATACATCATTTTGATGTGAAAACGGTTTTTCTTAATGGAGATCTTAAGGAGACAATTTATGTCACACAACCAGAGGGCTTTGAGGTGAAAGGATGTGAAGACAAAATCTATAGACTCAAGAAAGCCTTGTATGGGTTGAAATAAGCACTAAAAGCTTGGAACATCAAGTTGAATCAAGTACTCAAAAGACTTAAGTTCGAAAAATGTAGCATGGAGCCATCAGTTTACAAGAAGGTAGTAGAACGTTAATGAGTTGTCAAGAAGCATGATGAAGCATATGCATATGCCAAATTATCTTTGGAGAGAAGCGGTAAGATACTCAACAGATCTCTTGATAATAATTGAGCATGAGAGCTATCAAAGATCGAACACCATATGAGAACTTTCGTCGAAAATAGCAAAAACTCGATCATCTCCAAATTTTTAGATGCATCAGATACACTAAGGTTCATGTTCCACAGTTGAAGAAACTTGAAGATAGATCTCGTATACTCGTAAATCTTGAACTGATCTCGGATCTAAGGCTTATCAACTACTTGATCCGAATTCTCAAAAGATTGTGGTAATTAGAGATGTTGTGTTTGATGAAACGAAAAGTTGGAATTGGAATCCCAAAGTTTCGGAGGAGAGTCAAGTTGGAACCTTTGAGAGTATGATATGTGGTAGTGAGACAAATATTATATTTGATGGTGATGATAATCAAGAACAAGAAGAGTCTAGATTCAAAGACAAAGACAAGGATGAGACTTTATCCCATGAACAAAGTACAAGAGACGAGAACACAGGGTCCGATGTAGTGTTGCGCCAATCGCAAAGGGAAATTTCAAGACCAAAACATCTTGATGATTATGTTTTGTTGTCTGAGGTTGAAGGGAAAGGTACTATTGTGTTTGGATGATGTATGTATAAATTTCAAAGAAGAAAAGGAATTAAATGTATGGATTCTTAATTGTGAAGATGATATTGGGTCTATTGTCAATAATTAGACTTGGGAACTAGAGGATCTCCCGGAAGGTGTCAAGCCCATCAGACTAAAATGGGCATTCAAAATTAAACAAAATTTTGATGGCAGCATCAACAAGTACAAGTCAAAACTTGTTGCTAAAGAATATGTGCAAAAATTTGGAATAGCTTATGAAGAAGTGTTTGCATTGGTTGCAAGACTCAAAACAATTAAGCTTTGTATTAATCTATCAGCATCAAATGGCTGGGAGATACATCATTTTGACGTGAAAACGGTTTTTCTTAATGGAGATCTTAAGGAGACAATTTATGTCACACAACCAGAGGGCTTTGAGGTGAAAGGATGTGAAGACAAAATCTATAGACTCAAGAAAGCCTTGTATGGGTTGAAATAAGCACTAAAAGCTTGGAACATCAAGTTGAATCAAGTACTCAAAAGACTTAAGTTCGAAAAATGTAGCATGGAGCCATCAGTTTACAAGAAGGTAGTAGAACGTTAATGAGTTGTCAAGAAGCATGATGAAGCATATGCATATGCCAAATTATCTTTGGAGAGAAGCGGTAAGATACTCAACAGATCTCTTGATAATAATTGAGCATGAGAGCTATCAAAGATCGAACACCATATGAGATCTTTCGTCGAAAATAGCCAAAACTCGATCATCTCCAAATTTTTAGATGCATCAGATACACTAAGGTTCATGTTCCACAGTTGAAGAAACTTGAAGATAGATCTCGTATACTCGTAAATCTTGAACTGATCTCGGATCTAAGGCTTATCAACTACTTGATCCGAATTCTCAAAAGATTGTGGTAATTAGAGATGTTGTGTTTGATGAAACGAAAAGTTGGAATTGGAATCCCAAAGTTTCGGAGGAGAGTCAAGTTGGAACCTTTGAGAGTATGATATGTGGTAGTGAGACAAATATTATATTTGATGGTGATGATAATCAAGAACAAGAAGAGTCTAGATTCAAAGACAAAGACAAGGATGAGACTTTATCCCATGAACAAGGTACAAGAGACGAGAACACAGGGTCCGATGTAGTGTTGCGCCAATCGCAAAGGGAAATTTCAAGACCAAAACATCTTGATGATTATGTTTTGTTGTCTGAGGTTGAAGGGAAAGGTACTATTGTGTTTGGATGATGTATGTATAAATTTCAAAGAAGAAAAGGAATTAAATGTATGGATTCTTAATTGTGAAGATGATATTGGGTCTATTGTCAATAATTAGACTTGGGAACTAGAGGATCTCCCGGAAGGTGTCAAGCCCATCAGACTAAAATGGGCATTCAAAATTAAACAAAATTTCGATGACAGCATCAACAAGTACAAGTCAAAACTTGTTGCTAAAGAATATGTGCAAAAATTTGGAATAGCTTATGAAGAAGTGTTTGCATTGGTTGCAAAACTCAAAAGAATTAAGCTTTGTATTAATCTATCAGCATCAAATGGCTGGGAGATACATCATTTTGACGTGAAAACGGTTTTTCTTATTGGAGATCTTAAGGAGACCATTTATGTCACACAACCCAAGGGCTTTGAGGTGAAAGGAAGTGAAGACAAAATCTATAGACTCAAGAAAGCCTTGTATGGGTTGAAATAAGCACTAATAGCTTGGAACATCAAGTTGAATCAAGTACTCAAAAGACTTAAGTTTGAAAAATGTAGCAAGGAGCCATCAGTTTACAAGAAGGTAGTAGAACATTAATGAGAGGTCAAGAAGCATGATGAAGCATATGCATATGCCAAATTATCTTTGGAGAGAAGCGGTAAGACACTCAACAGATCTCTTGATAATAATTGCTATCAGAGCTATCAAAGATCGAACACCATATGAGATCTTTCGTCGAAAATAGCCAAAACTCGATCATCTCCAAATTTTTAGATGCATCAGATACACTAAGGTTCATGTTCCACAGTTGAAGAAACTTGAAGATAGATCTTGTATACTCGTAAATCTTGAACTGATCTCGGATCTAAGGCTTATCAACTACTTGATCCGAATTCTCAAAAGATTGTGGTAATTAGAGATGTTGTGTTTGATGAAACGAAAAGTTGGAATTGGAATCCCAAAGTTTCGGAGGAGAGTCAAGTTGGAACCTTTGAGAGTATGATATGTGGTAGTGAGACAAATATTATATTTGATGGTGATGATAATCAAGAACAAGAAGAGTCTAGATTCAAAGACAAAGACAAGGATGAGACTTTATCCCATGAACAAGGTACAAGAGGCGAGAACACAGGGTCCGATGTAGTGTTGCGCCAATCGCAAAGGGAAATTTCAAGACCAAAACATCTTGATGATTATGTTTTGTTGTCTGAGGTTGAAGGGAAAGCTACTATTGTGTTTGGATGATGTATGTATAAATTTCAAAGAAGAAAAGGAATTAAATGTGTGGATTCTTAATTGTGAAGATGATATTGGGTCTATTGTCAATAATTAGACTTGGGAACTAGAGGATCTCCCGGAAGGTGTCAAGCCCATCAGACTAAAATGGGCATTCAAAATTAAACAAAATTTCGATGGCAGCATCAACAAGTACAAGTCAAAACTTGTTGCTAAAGGATATGTGCAAAAATTTGGAATAGCTTATGAAGAAGTGTTTGCATTGGTTGCAAGACCTCAAAACAGTTACGCTTTGTATTAATCTATCAGCATCAAATGGCTGGAAGATACATCATTTTGACGTGAAAACGGTTTTTCTTATTGGAAATCTTAAGGAGACCATTTATGTCACAGAACAAGAGGGCTTTTAGTTGAAACGAAGTGAAGACAAAATCTATAGACTCAAGAAAGCCTTGTATGGGTTGAAATAAGCACTAAAAGCTTGGAACATCAAGTTGAATCAAGTATTCAAAACACTTAAGTTCGAGAAATGTAGCAAGGAGCCATCAGTTTACAAGAAGGTAGTAGAACATTAATGAGAGGTCAAGAAGCATGATGAAGCATATGCATATGCCAAATTATCTTTGGAGAGAAGCGGTAAGACACTCAACATATCTCTTGATAATAATTGCTATGAGAGCCATCAAAGATCGAACACCATATGAGATCTTTCGTCGAAAATAGCCAAAACTCGATCATCTCCAAATTTTTAGATGCATCGGATACACTAAGGTTCATGTTCCACACTTGAAGAAATTTGAAGATAGATCTCGTATACTCGTAAATCTTGAACTGATCCCGGATCTAAGGCTTATCAACTACTTGATACGATTTATCAAAATATGGTGGTAATTAGAAATGTTGTCTTTGATGAAACGAAAAGTTGGAATAGGAATCCCAAAGTTTCGGAGGAGAGTCAAGTTGGAACCTTTGAGATTATGATATGTGGTAGTGAGAAAAATATTATATTTGATGGTGATGATAATCAAGAACAAGAAGAGATTAGATTCGAAGACAAAGACAAGGATGAGACTTTATCCCATGAACAAGGTACAAGAGACGAGAAAACAGGGTTTGATGTAGTGTTGCGCCAATCGCAACGGGAAATTTCAAGACCAAAACATCTTGATGATTATGTTTTCTTGTCCGAGGTTGAAGGAAAAACTAGTATTGTATTTGAAAAAGGAATTAAACGTATGGATTCTTGCTTGTGAAGATGAAATTGGGTCTATTGTCAAGAATTAGAGTTGGGAACCGAGGATCTCCCGCAAGGTGTCAAACCCATCAAACTAAAATGGGCAATCAAAATCAAACAAAATTTCGATGGCAGCATCAACAAGTACAAGTCAAGACTTGTTGCTAAAGGATATGTGCAAAAATATGGAATAGCTTATGAAGAAGTGTATACTCGTAAATCTTGGAACCGATCCTGGATCTAAGGCTTATCAACTAATTGATCCGATTTCTCAAAAGATTGTGGTAATTAGAGATGTTGTGTTTGATGAAATGAAAAGTTGGAATTGGAATCCCAAAGTTTCGGATGAGAGTCAAGTTGGAACCTTTGAGATTATGATATGTGGTAGTGAGACAAATATTATATTTGATGGTGATGATAATCAGGAACAAGAAGAGATTAGATTCGAAGACAAAGACAAGGATGAGACTTCATCCCATGAACAAAGAACAAGAGACAAGAAAACAGGGTCTTATGTAGTCTTCCCCCAATCCCAAAGGGAAATTACAAGACCATAACATCTTGATGATTATGTTTTGTTGTCCGAGGTTAAAGGAAAAGCTACTATTGTATTTGGATGATGTACGTATAAATTTCAAAGAAGAAAAGTAATTAAATGTATGGATTCTTGCTTGGGAAGATGAAATTGGGTCTATTGACAAGAATTAGATTTGGGAACCCGAGGATCTTATGGAAGGTGTCAAGCCCACCAGACTAAAATTGGCAATCAAAATAAAACGCAATTCCGATGGCAGCATCAACAAGTACAAGTGAAGACTTGTTGCTAAAGGATATGTGCAAAAATATGGAATAGCTTATGAAGAAGTGTTTGCACTGGTTGCAAAACTCAAAACAATTAAGCTTCGTATTAATCTATCAGCATCAAATGGCTGGGAGATACATCATTTTGACGTGAAAACGGTTTTTCTTATTGGAAATCTTAAGGAGACCATTTATGTCACAGAACCAGAGGGCTCTTAGGTGAAAGGAAGTGAAGACAAGAACTATAGACTCAAGAAAGCCTTGTCTGGGTTGAAATAAGCACAAAAAGCTTGGAACATCAAGTTGAATCAAGTACTCAAAAGACTTAAGTTCGAAAAATGAAGCAAGGAGCCATCAGTTTACAAGAAGGTAGTAGAACGTTAATGAGATGTCAAGAAGCATGATGAATCATATGCATATGCCAAATTATATTTGGAAAGAAGCGGTAAGACACTCAACATATCTCTTGATAATAATTGCTACGAGAGCTATCAAAGATCGGATACCATATGCGATCTTTAGTTGAAAAAAGCCAATCATCGATCATCTCCAAACGTTTTAGATGCACGAGATACGCTAAGGTTCATGTTCAACACTTGAAGAAACTTGAAGATAGATCTCGTATACTCGTAAATCTTGGAACCGATCCTGGATCTAAGGCTTATCAACTAATTGATCCGATTTCTCAAAAGATTGTGGTAATTAGAGATGTTGTGTTTGGTGAAACGAAAAGTTGGAATTGGAATCCCAAAAATATGGAATAGCTTATGAAGAAGTGTTTCTACTGATTGCAAGACTCATAACAATTGAGCTTCATATTAATCTATCAGCATCAAATGGCTGGGAGATACATAATTTTGACGTGAAAACGGTATTTCTTAATGGAGATCTTAAGGAGACCATTTATGTCACCCAACCAGAGGGCGTTGAGGTGAAAGGAAGTGAAGACAAAATCTATAGACTTAAGAAAACCTTCTACGGGTTGAAATAAGCACTAAAGTTTTGAACCTAGAGTTAAATCAAGTACTCAAAAGACTTAAGTTCGAAACATGTAGCAATGAGCCATAGTTTACAAGAAGGTAATAGAACGTTAATGAGTTGTCAAGAAGCATGATGAAGCATATGCATATGCCAAATTATCTTTGGAGAGAAGCAGTAAGACAGTCAACATATCTCTTGATAATAATTGCTACGAGAGCTATCAAAGATCGGACACCATATGAGATATTTCGTCGAAAATAGCCAAAACTCGATCATCTCCAAGTTTTTAGATGCATCGGATACACTAAGGTTCATGTTCCACACTTGAAGAAACTTGAAGATAGATCTCGTATACTCGTACATCTTGAAACTGATCCCGGATCTAAGGCTTATCAACTACTTGATACGATTTCTCAAAAGATGGTGGTAATTAGTGATGTTGTCTTTGATGAAACAAAAAGTTAGAATTGGAATCCCAAAGTATCGGAGGAGAGTCAAGTTGGAACCTTTGAGATTATGATATGTGGTAGTGAGACAAATATTATATTTGATGGTGATGATAATCAAGAACAAGAAGAGATTAGATTCGAAGACAAAGACATGGATGAGACTTTAACCCATGAACTAGAACAAGAGACGAGAAAATAGGGTTCGATGTAATGTTGCGCCAATCGCAAAGGGAAATTTCCAGACCAAAACATCTTGATGATTATGTTTTCTTGTCCGAGGTTGAAGGAAAAACTAGTATTGTATTTGGAAAAGGAATTAAACGTATGGATTCTTGCTTGTGAAGATGAAATTGGGTCTATTGTCAAGAATTAGAATTGGGAACTGAGGATCTCCCGCAAGGTGTCAAACCCATCAGACTAAAATAGGCAATCAAAATCAAACAAAATTTCGATGGCAGCATCAACAAGTACAAATCAAGACTTGTTGCTAAATGATATGTGCAAAAATTTGGAATAGCTTATGAAGAAGTGTTTGCACTGGTTGCAAGACAAAACAATTAAGCTTTGTATTAATCTATCAGCATCAAATGGCTGGGAGATACATCATTTTGACGTGAAAACGGTTTTTCTTATTGGAAATCTTAAGGAGCCAATTTATGTCACAGAACCAGAGGGCTTCTAGGTGAAAGGAAGTGAAGACAAGAACTATAGACTCAGGAAAGCCTTGTGTGGGTTGAAATAAGCACTAAAAGCTTTGAACATCAAGTTGAATCAAGTACTCAAAAGACTTAAGTTCGAAAAATGAAGCAAGGAGCCATCAGTTTACAAGAAGGTAGTAGAATGTTAATGAGTTGTCAAGAAGCATGATGAAGCATATGCATATGCCAAATTATCTTTGGAGAGAAGCGGTAAGACACTCAACATATCTCTTGATAATAATTGCTATGAGAGCCATCAAAGATCGGACACCATATGAGATCTTTCGTCGAAAATAGCCAAAACTTGATCATCTCCAAATTTTTAGATGCATCAGATACACTAAGGTTCATGTTCCACACTTGAAGAAACTTGAAGATAGATCTCGTATACTCGTACATCTTGAAACTGATCCCGGATCTAAGGCTTATCAACTACTTGATACGATTTCTCAAAAGATGGTGGTAATTAGAGATGTTGTATTTGATGAAATTAAAAGTTGGAATTGGAATCCCAAAGTTTTGGAGGAGAGTCAAGTTGGAAACTTTGAGATTATGAGATGTGGTAGTGAGACAAATATAATATTTGATGGTGATGATAATCAAGAACAAGAAGAGACTAGATTCAAAGACAAAGACAATGATGAGACTTTATCCCATGAACAAGGAACAATAGGCGAGGACATAGGTCCGATGTAGTCTTGCGCCAATCGCAAAGGGAAATTTCAAGACCAAAACATCTTGATGATTATGTTTTGTTGTCTGAGGTTGAAGGAAAAGCTATTATTGTGTTTGGATGATGTTTGTATAAATTTCAAAGAAGAAAACGAATTAAATGTATGGATTCTAAATTGTGAAGATGATAGTGGGTCTATTGTCAATAATTAGACTTGGGAACTCGAGGATCTCCCGGAAGGTGTCAAGCCCATCAGACTGAAATGGGCATTCAAAATCAAACAAAATTTCGATGGCAGCATCAACATGTACCAGTCAAAACTTGTTGGTAAAGGATATGTGCAAAAATATTGAATAGTTGATGAAGTAGTGTTTGGATTGGTTACAAGACTCAAAACAATTAAGCTTTGTATTAATCTATCAGCATCAAATGGCTGGGAGATACATCATTTTGACGTGAAAACGGTTTTTCTTATTGGAAATCTTAAGCAGGCCATTTATGTCACACAACCAGAGGGCTTTGAGGTGAAAGGAAGTGAAGACAAAATCTATAGACTCAAGAAAGTCTTGTATGGGATGAAATAAGCACTAAAAGCTTGGAACATCAAGTTGAATCAAGTACTCAAAAGACTTAAGTTCAAAAAATGTAGCAATGAGCCATCAGTTTACAAGAAGGTAGTAGAACGTTAATGAGATGTCAAGAAGCATGATGAATCATATGCATATGCCAAATTATATTTGGAAAGAAGCGGTAAGACAATCAATATATCTCTTGATAATAATTGCTACGAGAGCTATCAAAGATCGGATACCATATGCGATCTTTAGTTGAAAAAAGCCAATCATCGATCATCTCCAAACGTTTTAGATGCACGAGATACGCTAAGGTTCATGTTCAACACTTATAGATCTCGTATACTCGTAAATCTTGGAACCGATCCTGGATCTAAGGCTTATCAACTAATTGATCCGATTTCTCAAAAGATTGTGGTAATTAGAGATGTTGTGTTTGATGAAACGAAAAGTTGGAATTGGAATCCCAAAAATATGGAATAGCTTATGCAGAAGTGTTTCCACTGATTGCAAGACTCATAACAATTGAGCTTCATATTAATCTATCAGCATCAAATGGCTAGGAGATACATAATTTTGACGTGAAAACGGTATTTCTTAATGGAGATCTTAAGGAGACCATTTATGTCACCCAACCAGAGGGCGTTGAGGTGAAAGGAAGTGAAGACAAAATCTATAGACTTAAGAAAACCTTCTATGGGTTGAAATAAGCACTAAAGTTTTGAACCTATAGTTAAATCAAGTACTCAAAAGACTTAAGTTCGAAACATGTAGCAATGAGCCATAGTTTACAAGAAGGTAATAGAACGTTAATGAGTTGTCAAGAAGCATGATGAAGCATATGCATATGCCAAATTATCTTTGGAGAGAAGCAGTAAGACTGTCAACATATCTCTTGATAATAATTGCTACGAAAGCTATCAAAGATCGGACACCATATGAGATATTTCGTCGAAAATAGCCAAAACTCGATCATCTCCAAGTTTTTAGATGCATCGGATACACTAAGGTTCATGTTCCACACTTGAAGAAACTTGAAGATAGATCTCGTATACTCGTACATCTTGAAACTGATCCCGGATCTAAGACTTATCAACTACCTGATACGATTTCTCAAAAGATGGTGGTAATTAGTGATGTTGTCTTTGATGAAACAAAAAGTTAGAATTGGAATCCCAAAGTTTCGGAGGAGAGTCAAGTTGGAACCTTTGAGATTATGATATGTGGTAGTGAGACAAATATTATATTTGATGGTGATGATAATCAAGAACAAGAAGAGATTAGATTCGAAGACAAAGACATGGATGAGACTTTAACCCATGAACTAGAACAAGAGACGAGAAAATAGGGTTCGATGTAATGTTGCGCCAATCGCAAAGGGAAATTTCCAGACCAAAACATCTTGATGATTATGTTTTCTTGTCCGAGGTTGAAGGAAAAACTAGTATTGTATTTGGAAAAGGAATTAAACGTATGGATTCTTGCTTGTGAAGATGAAATTGGGTCTATTGTCAAGAATTAGAATTGGGAACTGAGGATCTCCCGCAAGGTGTCAAACCCATCAGACTAAAATAGGCAATCAAAATCAAACAAAATTTCGATGGCAGCATCAACAAGTACAAGTCAAGACTTGTTGCTAAAGGATATGTGCAAAAATATGGAATAGCTTATGAAGAAGTGTTTGCACTGGTTGCAAGAGTCAAAACAATTAAGCTTCGTATTAATCTATCAGCATCAAATGGCTGGGAGATACATCATTTTGACGTGAAAACGGTTTTTCTTATTGGAAATCTTAAGGAGACCATTTATGTCACAGAACCAGAGGGCTTTTAGGTGAAAGGAAGTGAAGACAAGAACTATAGACTCAAGAAAGCCTTGTTTGGGTTGAAATAAGCACAATAAGCTTGGAACATCAAGTTGAATCAAGTACTCAAAAGACTTAAGTTCAAAAAATGTAGCAAGGAGCCATCAGTTTACAAGAAGGTAGTAGAACGTTAATGAGATGTCAAGAAGCATGATGAAGCATATGCATATGCCAAATTATATTTGGAGAGAAGCGGTAAGACACTCAACATATCTCTTGCTAATAATTGCTACGAGAGCTATCAAAGATCGGACACCATATGCGATCTTTCGTTGAAAAAAGCCAATTATCGATCATCTCCAAACGTTTTAGATGCACAAGATACGTTAAGGTTCAAGTTCAACACTTGAAGAAACTTGAAGATAGATCTCGTATACTCGTAAATCTTGGAACCGATCCTGGACCTAAGGCTTATCAACTAATTGATCCGATTTCTCGAAAGATTGTGGTAATTAGAGATGTTGTGTTTGATGAAACGAAAAGTTGGAATTGGAATCCCAAAAATATGGAATAGCTTATGAAGAAGTGTTTCCACTGGTTGCAAGACTCAAAACAATTAAGCTTCATATTAATCTATCAGCATCAAATGGCTGGGAGATACATCACTTTGACGTGAAAACGGTATTTCTTAATGGAGATCTTAAGGAGACCATTTACGTCACAGAACCAGAGGGCGTTGAGGTGAAGGGAAGTGAAGAAAAAATCTATAGACTTAAGAAAGCCTTCTATGGGTTGAAATAAGCACTAAAGCTTGGAACATAGAGTTAAATCAAGTACTCAAAAGACTTAAGTTCAAAACATGTAGCAATGAGCCATAGTTTACAAGAAGGTAATAGAACGTTAATGAGTTGTCAAGAAGCATGATGAAGCATATGCATATGACAAATTATCTTTGGAGAGAAGCAGTAAGACAGTCAACATATCTCTTGATAATAATTGCTACGAGAGCAATCAAAGATCGGACACCATATGAGATATTTCGTCGAAAATAGCCAAAACTCGATCATCTCCAAATTTTTAGATGCATCGGATAAACTAAGGTTCATGTTCCACACTTGAAGAAACTTGAAGATAGATCTCGTATACTCGTACATCTTGAAACTGATCTCGGATCTAAGGCTTATCAACTACTTGATACGATTTCTCAAAAGATGGTGGTAATTAGAGATGTTGTCTTTGATGAAAGGAAAAGTTAGAATTGGAATCCCAAAGTTTCGGAGGAGAGTCAAGTTGGAACCTTTGAGATTATGATATGTGGTAGTGAGACAAATATTATATTTGATGGTGATGATAATCAAGAACAAGAAGAGATTAGATTCGAAGACAAAGACATGGATGAGACTTTTACCCATGAACTAGAACAAGAGACGAGAAAACAGGGTTCGATGTAGTGTTGCGCCAATCGCAAAGGGAAATTTCCAGACCAAAACATCTTGATGATTATGTTTTCTTGTCCGAGGTTGAAGGAAAAACTAGTATTATATTTGGAAAAGGAATTAAACGTATAGATTCGTGCTTGTGAAGATGAAATTGGGTTTATTGTCAAGAATTTTACTTGGGAACTGAGAATCTCCCGCAAGGTGTCAAACCCATCAGACTAAAATAGGCAATGAAAATCAAACAAAATTTGGATGGCAGCATCAACCAGTACAAGTCAAGACTTGTTGCTAAAGGATATGTGCAAAAATATGGAATAGCTTATGAAGAAGTGTTTGCACTGGTTGCAAGAGTCAAAACAATTAAGCTTCGTATTAATCTATCAGCATCAAATGGCTGGGAGATACATCATTTTGACGTGAAAACGGTTTTTCTTATTGGAAATCTTAAGGAGACCATTTATGTCACGGAACCAGAGGGCTTTTAGGTGAAAGGAAGTGAAGACAAGAACTATAGACTCAAGAAAGCCTTGTTTGGGTTGAAATAAGAACAAAAAGCTTGGAACATCAAGTTGAATCAAGTACTCAAAAGACTTAAGTTCGAAACATGTAGCAATGAGCCATAGTTTACAAGAAGGTAATAGAACGTTAATGAGTTGTCAAGAAGCATGATGAAGCATATGCATATGCCAAATTATCTTTGGAGAGAAGCACTAAGACAGTCAACATATCTCTTGATAATAATTGCTACGAGAGCTATCAAAGATCGGACACCATATGAGATATTTCGTCGAAAATAACCAAAACTCGATCATCTCCAAATTTTTAGATGCATCGGATACACTAAGGTTCATGTTCCACACTTGAAGAAACTTGAAGATAGATGTCGTATACTCGTACATCTTTGAAGATAGATGTCGTATACTCGTACATCTTTGAAGATTGTGGTAATTAGAGATGTTGTGTTTGATGAAACGAAAAGTTGGAATTTGAATCCCAAAGTTTTGGAGGAGATTCAAGTTGGAACCTTTGAGATTATGATATGTGGTATTGAGACAAATATTATATTTGATAATGATGATAATCAAGAACAAGAAATGATTAGATTCGAAGACAAAGACAAGGATGAGACTTTATCCCACGAACAAAGAACAAGATACGAGAAAACAGGGTCTGATGTAGTCTTCCGCCAATCACAAAGGGAAATTACAAGACCAAAACATCTTGATGATTATGTTTTGTTGTCCGAGGTTGAAGGAAAAGCTACTATTGTATTTGGATGATGTACGTATAAATTTCAAAGAAGAAAAGTAATTAAATGTATGGATTCTTGCTTGGGAAGATGAAATTGGGTCTATTGACAAGAATTTGATTTGGGAACTCGAGGATCTTATGGAAGGTTTCAAGCTCATCAGACTAAAATGGGCAATTAAAATCAAACACAATTCTGATGGCAGCATCAACAAGTACAAGTCAAGAGTTGTTGCTAAAGGATTTGTGTAAAAATATGGAATAGTATATAAAGAAAAGTTTGCACTGGTTGCGAGACTAAAAACAATTCAGCTTCGTATTAATCTATCAGCATCAAATGGCTGGGAGATACATTATTTTGATGTGAAAACTGTTTTTCTTAATGGAGATCTTAAGGAGACCATTTATGTCACACAACCAAAGGGCTTTGAGGTGAAAGGAAGTGAAGACAAGAACTATAGACTCAAGAAAGCCTTGTTTGGGTTGAAATAAGCACAAAAAGCTTGGAACATCAAGTTGAATCAAGTACTCAAAAGACTTAAGTTCGAAAAATGTAGCATGGAGCCATCAGTTTACAAGAAGGTAGTAGAACGTGAATGAGATATCAAGAAGCATGATGAAGCATATGCATATGCCAAATTATCTTTGGAGAGAAGCGGTAAGACACTCAACATATCTCTTGACAATAATTGCTATGAGAGCTATCAAAGATCGGACACCATATGAGATCTTTCGTTGAAAAAAGCCAATCATCGATCATCTCCAAACATTTTAGATGCATCAGATACGCTAAGGTTCATGTTCAACACTTGAAGAAACTTGAAGATAGATCTCGTATACTCGTAAATCTTGGAACCGATCCTGGATCTAAGGCTTATCACCTAATTGATCCGATTTCTCAAAAGATTGTGGTAATTAGAGATGTTGTGTTTAATGAAACGAAAAGTTGGAATTGGAATCCCAAAGTTTCAGATGAGAGTCAAGTTGGAACCTTTGAGATTATGATATGTGGTAGTGAGACAAGTATTATATTTGATGGTGATGATAATCAGGAACAAGAAGAGATTAGATTGGAAGACAAAGACAAGGATGAGACTTTATCCCATGAACAAAGAACAAGAGACAAGAAAACAGGGTCTGATGTAGTCTTCCGCCAATCCCAAAGGGAAATTACAAGACCATAACATCTTGATGATTATGTTTTATTGTCCGAGGTTAAAGGAAAAGCTACTATTGTATTTGGATGATGTACGTATAAATTTCAAAGAAGAAAAGTAATTAAATGTATGGATTCTTGCTTGGGAAGATGAATTTCTGTCTATTGACAAGAATTAGATTTGGGAACTCGAGGATCTTATGGAAGGTGTCAAGCCCATCAGACTAAAATGGGCAATCAAAATCAAACGCTATTCCGATGGCAGCATCAACAAGTACAAGTCCAGACTTGTTGCTAAAGGATATGTCCAAAAATATGGAATAGCTTATGAAGAAGTGTTTTCACTGGTTGCAAAACTTAAAACAATTAAGCTTCGTATTAATCTATCAGCATCAAATGGCTGGGAGATACATCATTTTGATGTGAAAACAGTTTTTCTTATTGGAAATCTTAAGGAGACCATTTATGTCACAGAACCAGAGGGCTTTTAGGTGAAAGGAAGTGAAGACAAGAACTATAGACTCAAGAAAGCCTTGATTGGGTTGAAATAAGCACAAAAAGCTTGGAACATCAAGCTGAATAAAGTACTCAAAAGACTGAAGTTCGAAAAATGTAGCAAGGAGCCATCAGTTTACAAGAAGGTAGTAGAACTTTAATGAGATATCAAGAAGCATGATGAAGCATATGCATATGCCAAATTATCTTTGGAGAGAAGCGGTAAGACACTCAACATATCTCTTGACAATAATTGCTATGAGAGCTATCAAAGATCGGACACCATATGAGATCTTTCGTTGAAAAAAGCCAATCATCGATCATCTCCAAATGTTTTAGATGCATCAGATACGCTAAGGTTCATGTTCAACACTTGAAGATAGATCTCGTATACTCGTAAATCTTGGAACCGATCCTGGATCTAAAGCTTATCAACTAATTTATCCGATTTCTCAAAAGATTGTGGTAATTAGAGATGTTGTGTTTGATGAAACGAAAAGTTGGAATTGGAATCCCAAAGTTTCAGATGAGAGTCAAGTTGGAACCTTTGAGATTATGATATGTGGTAGTGAGAAAAGTATTATATTTGATGGTGATGATAATCAGGAACAAGAAGAGATTAGATTCGAAGACAAAGACAAGGATGAGACTTTATCCCATGAACAAAGAACAAGAGACAAGAAAACAGGGTCTGATGTAGTCTTCCGCCAATCCCAAAGGGAAATTACAAGACCATAACATCTTGATGATTATGTTTTATTGTCCGAGGTTAAAGGAAAAGCTACTATTGTATTTGGATGATGTACGTATAAATTTCAAAGAAGAAAAGTAATTAAATGTATGGATTCTTGCTTAGGAAGATGAATTTCGGTCTATTGACAAGAATTAGATTTGGGAACTCGAGGATCATATGGAAGGTGTCAAGCCCATCAGACTAAAATGGGCAATCAAAATCAAACGCTATTCCGATGGCAGCATCAACAAGTACAATTCCAGACTTGTTGCTAAAGGATATGTCCAAAAATATGGAATAGCTTATGAAGAAGTGTTTGCACTGGTTGCAAATCTTAAAACAATTAAGCTTCGTATTAATCTATCAGCATCAAATGGCTGGGAGATACATCATTTTGATGTGAAAACGGTTTTTCTTATTGGAAATCTTAAGGAGACCATTTATGTCACAGAACCAGAGGGCTTTTAGGTGAAAGGAAGTGAAGACAAGAACTATAGACTCAAGAAAGCTTTGTTTGGGTTGAAATAAGCACAAAAAGCTTGGAAGATCAAGTTGAATCCAGTACTCAAAAGACTGAAGTTCGAAAAATGTAGCAAGGAGCCATCAGTTTACAAGAAGGTAGTAGAACTTTAATGAGATATCAAGAAGCATGATGAAGCATATGCATATGCCAAATTATATTTGGAGAGAAGCGGTAAGACACTCAACATATCTCTTGGCAATAATTGTTATGAGAGCTATCAAAGATCGGACACCATATGAGATCTTTCGTTGAAAAAAGCCAATCATCGATCATCTCCAAACGTTTTAGATGCATCAGATACGCTAAGGTTCATGATCAACACTTGAAGAAACTTGAAGATAGATCTCGTATACTCGTAAATCTTGGAACCGATCCTGGATCTAAAGCTTATCAACTAATTGATCCGATTTCTCAAAAGATTGTGGTAATTAGAGATGTTGTGTTTGATGAAACGAAAAGTTGGAATTGGAATCCCAAAAATATGGAATAGCTTATGGAGAAGTGTTTCCACTGGTTGCAAGACTCATAACAATTAAGCTTCATATTAATCTATCAGCATCAAATGGCTGGGAGATACATCATTTTGACGTAAAAACGGTATTTCTTAATGGAGATCTTAAGGAGACCATTTATGATACACAACCAGAGGGCGTTTAGGTGAAAGGAAGTGAAGACAAAATCTATAGACTTAAGAAAGCCTTCTATGGGTTGAAATAAGCACTAAAGCTTGGAACATAGAGTTAAATCAAGTACTCAAAAGACTTAAGTTCAAAACATGTAGCAATGAGCCATAGTTTAAAAGAAGGTAATAGAACGTTAATGAGTTGTCAAGAAGCATGATGAAGCATATGCATACGCCAAATTATCTTTGGAGAGAAGCACTAAGACAGTCAACATATCTCTTGATAATAATTACTACGAGAGCTATCAAAGATCGAACATCATATGAGATATTTCGTCGAAAATAACCAAAACTCGATCATCTCCAAATTTTTAGATGCATCGGATACACTAAGGTTCATGTTCCACACTTGAAGAAACTTGAAGATAGATGTCGTATACTCGTACATCTTTGAACTGATCTCGGATCTAAGGCTTATCAACTACTTGATCTGGTTTCTCAAAAGATTGTGGTAATTAGAGATGTTTTGTTTGATGAAACGAAAAGTTGGAATTTGAATCCCAAAGTTTCGGAGGAGAGTCAAGTTGGAACCTTTGAGATTATGATATGTGGTAGTGAGACAAATATTATATTTGATAATGATGATAATCAAGAACAAGAAATGATTAGATTGGAAGACAAAGACAAGGATGAGACTTTATCCCATGAACAAAGAACAAGAGACGAGAAAACAGGGTCTGATGTAGTCTTCCGCCAATCACAAAGGGAAATTACAAGACCAAAACATCTTGATGATTATGTTTTGTAGTCCGAGGTTAAAGGAAAAGCTACTATTGTATTTGGATGATGTACGTATAAATTTCAAAGAAGAAAAGTAATTAAATGTATGGATTCTTGCTTGGGAAGATGAATTTGGGTCTATTGACAAGAATTAGATTTGGGAACTCGAGGATCTTATGGAAGGTGTCAAGCCCATCAGACTAAAATGGGCAATCAAAATCAAACGCAATTCTGATGGCAGCATCAACAAGTACAAGTCAAGAGTTGTTGCTAAAGGATTTGTGGAAAAATATGGAATAGTATATGAAAAAAAGTTTGCACTGGTTGCAAGACTAAAAACAATTCAGCTTCGTATTAATCTATCAGCATCAAATGGCTGGGAGATACATTATTTTGATGTGAAAACTGTTTTTCTTAATGGAGATCTTAAGGAGACCATTTATGTCACACAACAGAAGGGCTTTGAGGTGGAAGGAAGTGAAGACAAAAACTATAGACTCAAGAAAGCCTTGTTTAGGTTGAAATAAGGACAAAAAGCTTGGAACATCAAGTTGAATCAAGTACTCAAAAGACTTAAGTTCAAAAAATGTAGCAAGGAGCCATCAGTTTACAAGAAGGTAGTAGAACGTTAATGAGATGTCAAGAAGCATGATGAAGCATATGCATATGCCAAATTATATTTGGAGAGAAGCGGTAAGACACTCAACATTTCTCTTGATAATAATTGCTACGAGAGCTATCAAAGATCGGACACCATATGAGATCTTTCGTTGAAAAAAGCCAATCATCGATCATCTGAAAACGTCTTAGATGCACCAGATACGCTAAGGTTCATGTTCAACACTTGAAGAAACTTGAAGATAGATCTCGTATACTCGTAAATCTTGGAACCGTTCCTGGATCAAAGGCTTATCAACTAATTGATCCAATTTCTCAAAAGATTGTGGTAATTAGAGATGTTGTGTTTGATGAAACGAAAAGTTGGAATTGGAATCCCAAAAATATGGAATAGCTTATGAAGAAGTGTTTCCACTGGTTGCAAGACTCATAACAATTAAGCTTCATATTAATCTATCAGCATCAAATGGCTGGGAGATACATCATTTTGACGTGAAAACGGTATTTCTTAATGGAGATCTTAAGGAGACCATTTATGTCACAGAACCAGAGGGCGTTGAGGTGAAAGGAAGTGAAGAAAAAATCTATAGACTTAAGAAAGCCTTATATGGGTTGAATTAAGCACTAAAGCTTGGAACATAGAGTTAAATCAAGTATTCAAAAGACTTAAGTTCAAAACATGTAGCAATGAGCCATAGTTTACAAGAAGGTAATAGAACGTTAATGAGTTGTCAAGAAGCATGATGAAGCATATGCATATGCCAAATTATCTTTGGAGAGAAGCAGTAAGACAGTCAACATATCTCTTGATAATAATTGCTACGAAAGCTATCAAAGATCGGACACCATATGAGATATTTCGTCGAAAATAGCCAAAACTCGATCATCTCCAAATTTTTAGATGCATCGGATACACTAAGGTTCATGTTCCACACTTGAAGAAACTTGAAGATAGATCTCGTATACTCGTACATCTTGAAACTGATCCCGGATCTAAGGCTTATCAACTACTTGATACGATTTCTCAAAATATGGTGGTAATTAGAGATGTTGTCTTTGATGAAACGAAAAGTTGGAATTGGAATCCCAAAGTTTCGGAGGAGAGTCAAGTTGGAACCTTTGAGATTATGATATGTGGTAGTGAGACAAATATTATATTTGATGGTGATGATAATCAAGAACAAGAAGAGATTAGATTCGAAGACAAAGACATGGATGAGACTTTAACCCATGAACTAGAACAAGAGACGAGAAAACAGGGTTCGATGTAGTGTTGCGCCAATCGCAAAGGGAAATTTCCAGACCAAAACATCTTGATGATTATGTTTTCTTGTCCGAGGTTGAAGGAAAAACTAGTATTGTATTTGGAAAAGGAATTAAACGTATAGATTCGTGCTTGTGAAGATGAAATTGGGTTTATTGTCAAGAATTTTACTTGGGAACTGAGAATCTCCCGCAAGGTGTCAAACCCATCAGACTAAAATAGGCAATGAAAATCAAACAAAATTTGGATGGCAGCATCAACAAGTACAAGTCAAGACTTGTTGCTAAAGGATATGTGCAAAAATATGGAATAGCTTATGAAGAAGTGTTTGCACTGGTTGCAAGAGTCAAAACAATTAAGCTTCGTATTAATCTATCAGCATCAAATGGCTGGGAGATACATCATTTTGACGTGAAAACGGTTTTTCTTATTGGAAATCTTAAGGAGACCATTTATGTCACAGAACCAGAGGGCTTTTAGGTGAAAGGAAGTGAAGACAAGAACTATAGACTCAAGAAAGCCTTGTTTGGGTTGAAATAAGCACAATAAGCTTGGAACATCAAGTTGAATCAAGTACTCAAAAGACTTAAGTTCAAAAAATGTAGCAAGGAGCCATCAGTTTACAAGAAGGTAGTAGAACGTTAATGAGATGTCAAGAAGCATGATGAAGCATATGCATATGCCAAATTATATTTGGAGAGAAGCGGTAAGACACTCAACATTTCTCTTGATAATAATTGCTACGAGAGCTATCAAAGATCGTACACCATATGCGATCTTTCGTTGAAAACAGCCAATCATCGATCATCTCCAAACGTTTTAGATGCACAAGATACGCTAAGGTTCATGTTCAACACTTGAAGAAACTTGAAGATAGATCTCGTATACTCGTAAATCTTGGAACCTATCCTGGATCTAAGGCTTATCAACTAATTGATCCGATTTCTCAAAAGATTGTGGTAATTAGAGATGTTGTGTTTGATGAAACGAAAAGTTGGAATTGGAATCCCAAAAATATGGAATAGCTTATGAAGAAGTGTTTCCACTGGTTGCAAGACTCATAACAAATAAGCTTCATATTAATCTATCAGAATCAAATGGCTGGGAGATACATCATTTTGACGTGAAAACGGTATTTCTTAATGGAGATCTTAAGGAGACCATTTATGTCACAGAACCAGAGGGCGTTGAGGTGAAAGGAAGTGAAGAAAAAATCTATAGACTTAAGAAAGCCTTCTATGGGTTGAAATAAGCACTAAAGCTTGGAACATAGAGTTAAATCAAGTACTCAAAAGACTTAAGTTCAAAACATGTAGCAATGAGCCATAGTTTAGAAGAAGGTAATAGAACGTCAATGAGTTGTCAAGAAGCATGATGAAGCATATGCATATGCCAAATTATCTTTGGAGGGAAGCAGTAAGACAGTCAACATATCTCTTGATAATAATTGCTACGAGAGCTATCAAAGATCGGACACCATATGAGATATTTCGTCGAAAATAGCCAAAACTCGATCATCTCCAAATTTTTAGATGCATCGGATACACTAAGGTTCATGTTCCACACTTGAAAAAACTTGAAGATAGATCTCGTATACTCGTACATCTTGAAACTGATCCCGGATCTAAGGCTTATCAATTACTTGATACGATTTCTCAAAATATGGTGGTAATTAGAGATGTTGTCTTTGATGAAACGAAAAGTTGGAATTGGAATCCCAAAGTTTCGGAGGAGAGTCAAGTTGGAACCTTTGAGATTATGATATGTGGTAGTGAGACAAATATTATATTTGATGGTGATGATAATCAAGAACAAGAAGAGATTAGATTCGAAGACAAAGACATGGATGAGACTTTAACCCATGAACTAGAACAAGAGACGAGAAAACAGGGTTCGATGTAGTGTTGCGCCAATCGCAAAGGGAAATTTCCAGACCAAAACATCTTGATGATTATGTTTTCTTGTCCGAGGTTGAAGGAAAAACTAGTATTGTATTTGGAAAAGGAATTAAACGTATGGATTCGTGCTTGTGAAGATGAAATTGGGTTTATTGTCAAGCATTTTACTTGGGAACTGAGGATCTCCCGCAAGGTGTCAAACCCATCAGACTAAAATAGGCAATGAAAATCAAACAAAATTTGGATGGCAGCATCAACAAGTACAAGTCAAGACTTGTTGCTAAAGGATATGTGCAAAAATATGGAATAGCTTATGAAGAAGTGTTTGCACTGGTTGCAAGAGTCAAAACAATTAAGCTTCGTATTAATCTATCAGCATCAAATGGCTGGGAGATACATCATTTTGACGTGAAAACGGTTTTTCTTATTGGAAATCTTAAGGAGACCATTTATGTCACAGAACCAGAGGGCTTTTAGGTGAAAGGAAGTGATGACAAGAACTATAGACTCAAGAAAGCCTTGTTTGGGTTGAAATAAGCACAATAAGCTTGGAACATCAAGTTGAATCAAGTACTCAAAATACTTAAGTTCGAAACATGTAGCAATGAGCCATAGTTTACAAGAAGGTAATAGAACGTTAATGAGTTGTCAAGAAGCATGATGAAGCATATGCATATGCCAAATTATCTTTGGAGAGAAGCAGTAAGACAGTCAACATATCTCTTGATAATAATTGCTACGAGAGCTATCAAAGATCGTACACCATATGCGATCTTTCGTTGAAAACAGCCAATCATCGATCATCTCCAAACGTTTTAGATGCACAAGATACGCTAAGGTTCATGTTCAACACTTGAAGAAACTTGAAGATAGATCTCGTATACTCGTAAATCTTGGAACCGATCCTGGATCTAAGGCTTATCAACTAATTGATCCGATTTCTCAAAAGATTGTGGTAATTAGAGATGTTGTGTTTGATGAAACGAAAAGTTGGAATTGGAATTCCAAAAATATGGAATAGCTTATGAAGAAGTGTTTCCACTGGTTGCAAGACTCATAACAATTAAGCTTCATATTAATCTATCAGCATCAAATGGCTGGGAGATACATCATTTTGACATGAAAACGGTATTTCTTAATGGAGATCTTAAGGAGACCATTTATGTCACAAAACTAGAGGGCGTTGAGGTGAAACGAAGTTAAGATAAAATCTATAGACTTAAGAAAGCCTTTTATGGGTTGAAATAAGCACTAAAAGCTTGGAACATAGAGTTAAATTAAGTACTCAAAAGACTTAAGTTCGAAACATGTAGCAATGAGCCATCAGTTTACAAGAAGGTAATAGAACGTTAATGAGTTGTCAAGAAGCATGATGAAGCATATGCATACGCCAAATTATCTTTGGAGAGAAGCACTAAGACAGTCAACATATCTCTTGATAATAATTGCTACGAGAGCTATGAAAGATCGGACACCATATGAGATATTTCGTCGAAAATAACCAAAACTCGATCATCTCCAAATTTTTAGATGCATCGGATACACTAAGGTTCATGTTCCACACTTGAAGAAACTTGAAGATAGATGTCGTATACTCGTACATCTTTGAACTGATCCCGGATCTAAGGCTTATCAACTACTTGATCTGGTTTCTCAAAAGATTGTGGTAATTAGAGATGTTGTGTTTGATGAAACGAAAAGTTGGAATTTGAATCCAAAGTTTCGGAGGAGAGTCAAGTTGGAACCTTTGAGATTATGATATGTGGTAGTGAGACAAATATTATATTTGATAATGATGATAATCAAGAACAAGAAATGATTAGATTCGAAGACAAAGAAAAGGATGAGACTTTATCCCATGAACAAAGAACAAGAGACGAGAAAACAGGGTCTGATGTAGTCTTCCGCCAATCACAAAGGGAAATTACAAGACCAAAAGATCTTGATGATTATGTTTTGTTGTCCGAGGTTGAAGGAAAAGCTACTATTGTATTTGGATGATGTACGTATAAATTTCAAAGAAGAAAAGTAATTAAATGTATGGATTCTTGCTTGGGAAGATGAAATTGGGTCTATTGACAAGAATTTGATTTGGGAACTCGAGGATCTTATGGAAGGTGTCAAGCCTATCAGACTAAAATGGGCAATTAAAATCAAACGCAATTCTGATGGCAGCATCAACAAGTACAAGTCAAGAGTTGTTGCTAAAGGATTCCGCTAGACTCAAGAAAGCCTTGTTTAGGTTGAAATAAGGACAAAAAGCTTGGAACATCAAGTTGAATCAAGTACTCAAAAGACTTAAGTTCAAAAAATGTAGCAAGGAGCCATCAGTTTACAAGAAGGTAGTAGAACGTTAATGAGATGTCAAGAAGCATGATGAAGCATATGCATATGCCAACTTATATTTGGAGAGAGGCGGTAAGACACTCAACATATCTCTTGATAATAATTGCTACGAGAGCTATCAAAGATCGGACACCATATGCGATCTTTCGTTGAAAAAAGCCAATTATCGATCATCTCCAAACGTTTTAGATGCACAAGATACGTTAAGGTTCATGTTCAACACTTGAAGAAACTTGAAGATACATCTCGTATACTCGTAAATCTTGGAACCGATCCTGGATCTAAAGCTTATCAACTAATTGATCCGATTTCTCAAAAGATTGTGGTAATTAGAGATGTTGTGTTTGATGAAACGAAAAGTTGGAATTGGAATTCCAAAAATATGGAATAGCTTATGAAGAAGTGTTTCCACTGGTTGCAAGACTCATAACAATTAAGCTTCATATTAATCTATCAGCATCAAATGGCTGGGAGATACATCATTTTGACATGAAAACGGTATTTCTTAATGGAGATCTTAAGGAGACCATTTATGTCACAAAACTAGAGGGCGTTGAGGTGAAACGAAGTGAAGATAAAATCTATAGACTTAAGAAAGCCTTCTATGGGTTGAAATAAGCACTAAAAGCTTGGAACATAGAGTTAAATTAAGTACTCAAAAGACTTAAGTTCGAAACATGTAGCAATGAGCCATCAGTTTACAAGAAGGTAATAGAACGTTAATGAGTTGTCAAGAAGCATGATGAAGCATATGCATACGCCAAATTATCTTTGGAGAGAAGCACTAAGACAGTCAACATATCTCTTGATAATAATTGCTACGAGAGCTATGAAAGATCGGACACCATATGAGATATTTCGTCGAAAATAACCAAAACTCGATCATCTCCAAATTTTTAGATGCATCGGATACACTAAGGTTCATGTTCCACACTTGAAGAAACTTGAAGATAGATGTCGTATACTCGTACATCTTTGAACTGATCCCGGATCTAAGGCTTATCAACTACTTGATCTGGTTTCTCAAAAGATTGTGGTAATTAGAGATGTTGTGTTTGATGAAACGAAAAGTTGGAATTTGAATCCAAAGTTTCGGAGGAGAGTCAAGTTGGAACCTTTGAGATTATGATATGTGGTAGTGAGACAAATATTATATTTGATAATGATGATAATCAAGAACAAGAAATGATTAGATTCGAAGACAAAGAAAAGGATGAGACTTTATCCCATGAACAAAGAACAAGAGACGAGAAAACAGGGTCTGATGTAGTCTTCCGCCAATCACAAAGGGAAATTACAAGACCAAAAGATCTTGATGATTATGTTTTGTTGTCCGAGGTTGAAGGAAAAGCTACTATTGTATTTGGATAATGTACGTATAAATTTCAAAGAAGAAAAGTAATTAAATGTATGGATTCTTGCTTGGGAAGATGAAATTGGGTCTATTGACAAGAATTTGATTTGGGAACTCGAGGATCTTATGGAAGGTGTCAAGCCCATCAGACTAAAATGGGCAATTAAAATCAAACGCAATTCCGATGGCAGCATCAACAAGTACAAGTCAAGAGTTGTTGCTAAAGGATTCCAATAGACTCAAGAAAGCCTTGTTTAGGTTGAAATAAGGACAAAAAGCTTGGAACATCAAGTTGAATCAAGTACTCAAAAGAATTAAGTTCAAAAAATGTAGCAAGGAGCCATCAGTTTACAAGAAGGTAGTAGAACGTTAATGAGATGTCAAGAAGCATGATGAAGCATATGCATATGCCAAATTATATTTGGAGAGAAGCGGTAAGACACTCAACATATCTCTTGATAATAATTGCTACGAGAGCTATCAAAGATCGGACACCATATGCGATCTTTCGTTGAAAAATACCAATTATCGATCATCTCCAAACGTTTTTGATGCACAAGATACGTTAAGGTTCATGTTCAACACTTGAAGAAACATGAAGATAGATCTCGTATACTCGTAAATCTTGGAACCGATCCTGGATCTAAGGCTTATCAACTAATTGATCCGATTTCTCAAAAGATTGTGGTAATTAGAGATGTTGTGTTTGATGAAACGAAAAGTTGGAATTGGAATCCCAAAAATATGGAATAGCTTAGGAAGAAGTGTTTCCACTGGTTCCAAGACTCATAACAATTAAGCTTCATATTAATCTATCAGCATCAAATGGCTGGGAGATACATCATTTTGACGTGAAAATGGTATTTCTTAATGGAGATCTTAAGGAGACCATTTATGTCACAGAACCAGAGGGCGTTGAGGTGAAACGAAGTGAAGATAAAATCTATAGACTTAAGAAAGCCTTCTATGGGTTGAAATAAGCACTAAAAGCTTGGAACATAGAGTTAAATTAAGTACTCAAAAGACTTAAGTTCGAAACATGTAGCAATGAGCCATCAGTTTACAAGAAGGTAATAGAACGTTAATGAGTTGTCAAGAAGCATGATGAAGCATATGCATACGCCAAATTATCTTTGGAGAGAAGCACTAAGACAGTCAACATATCTCTTGATAATAATTGCTACGAGAGCTATGAAAGATCGGACACCATATGAGATATTTCGTCGAAAATAACCAAAACTCGATCATCTCCAAATTTTTAGATGCATCGGATACACTAAGGTTCATGTTCCACACTTGAAGAAACTTGAAGATAGATGTCGTATACTCGTACATCTTTGAACTGATCCCGGATCTAAGGCTTATCAACTACTTGATCTGGTTTCTCAAAAGATTGTGGTAATTAGAGATGTTGTGTTTGATGAAACGAAAAGTTGGAATTTGAATCCAAAGTTTCGGAGGAGAGTCAAGTTGGAACCTTTGAGATTATGATATGTGGTAGTGAGACAAATATTATATTTGATAATGATGATAATCAAGAACAAGAAATGATTAGATTCGAAGACAAAGAAAAGGATGAGACTTTATCCCATGAACAAAGAACAAGAGACGAGAAAACAGGGTCTGATGTAGTCTTCCGCCAATCACAAAGGGAAATTACAAGACCAAAAGATCTTGATGATTATGTTTTGTTGTCCGAGGTTGAAGGAAAAGCTACTATTGTATTTGGATAATGTACGTATAAATTTCAAAGAAGAAAAGTAATTAAATGTATGGATTCTTGCTTGGGAAGATGAAATTGGGTCTATTGACAAGAATTTGATTTGGGAACTCGAGGATCTTATGGAAGGTGTCAAGCCCATCAGACTAAAATGGGCAATTAAAATCAAACGCAATTCCGATGGCAGCATCAACAAGTACAAGTCAAGAGTTGTTGCTAAAGGATTCCAATAGACTCAAGAAAGCCTTGTTTAGGTTGAAATAAGGACAAAAAGCTTGGAACATCAAGTTGAATCAAGTACTCAAAAGAATTAAGTTCAAAAAATGTAGCAAGGAGCCATCAGTTTACAAGAAGGTAGTAGAACGTTAATGAGATGTCAAGAAGCATGATGAAGCATATGCATATGCCAAATTATATTTGGAGAGAAGCGGTAAGACACTCAACATATCTCTTGATAATAATTGCTACGAGAGCTATCAAAGATCGGACACCATATGCGATCTTTCGTTGAAAAATACCAATTATCGATCATCTCCAAACGTTTTTGATGCACAAGATACGTTAAGGTTCATGTTCAACACTTGAAGAAACATGAAGATAGATCTCGTATACTCGTAAATCTTGGAACCGATCCTGGATCTAAGGCTTATCAACTAATTGATCCGATTTCTCAAAAGATTGTGGTAATTAGAGATGTTGTGTTTGATGAAACGAAAAGTTGGAATTGGAATCCCAAAAATATGGAATAGCTTAGGAAGAAGTGTTTCCACTGGTTCCAAGACTCATAACAATTAAGCTTCATATTAATCTATCAGCATCAAATGGCTGGGAGATACATCATTTTGACGTGAAAATGGTATTTCTTAATGGAGATCTTAAGGAGACCATTTATGTCACAGAACCAGAGGGCGTTGAGGTGAAAGTAAGTGAAGAAAAAATCTATAGACTTAAGAAAGCCTTCTATGGGTTGAAATAAGCACTAAAGCTTGGAACATAGAGTTAAATCAAGTACTCAAAAGACTTAAGTTCAAAACATGTAGCAATGAGCCATAGTTTACAAGAAGGTAATAGAACGTTAATGAGTTGTCAAGAAGCATGATGAAGCATATGCATATGCCAAATTATCTTTGGAGAGAAGCAGTAAGACAGTCAACATATCTCTTGATAATAATTGCTACGAGAGCTATCAAAGATCGGACACCATATGAGATATTTCGTCGAAAATAGCCAAAACTCGATCATCTCCAAATTTTTAGATGCATCGGATACACTAAGGTTCATGTTCCACACTTGAAGAAACTTGAAGATAGATCTCGTATACTCGTACATCTTGAAACTGATCCCGGATCTAAGGCTTATCAACTACTTGATACGATTTCTCAAAATATGGTGGTAATTAGAGATGTTGTGTTTGATGAAACGAAAAGTTGGAATTTGAATCCAAAGTTTCGGAGGAGAGTCAAGTTGGAACCTTTGAGATTATGATATGTGGTAGTGAGACAAATATTATATTTGATAATGATGATAATCAAGAACAAGAAATGATTAGATTCGAAGACAAAGACAAGGATGAGACTTTATCCCATGAACAAAGAACAAGAGACGAGAAAACAGGGTCTGATGTAGTCTTCCGCCAATCACAAAGGGAAATTACAAGACCAAAAGATCTTGATGATTATGTTTTGTTGTCCGAGGTTGAAGGAAAAGCTACTATTGTATTTGGATGATGTACGTATAAATTTCAAAGAAGAAAAGTAATTAAATGTATGGATTCTTGCTTGGGAAGATGAAATTGGGTCTATTGACAAGAATTTGATTTGGGAACTCGAGGATCTTATGGAAGGTGTCAAGCCTATCAGACTAAAATGGGCAATTAAAATCAAACGCAATTCCGATGGCAGCATCAACAAGTACAAGTCAAGAGTTGTTGCTAAAGGATTCCGCTAGACTCAAGAAAGCCTTGTTTAGGTTGAAATAAGGACAAAAAGCTTGGAACATCAAGTTGAATCAAGTACTCAAAAGACTTAAGTTCAAAAAATGTAGCAAGGAGCCATCAGTTTACAAGAAGGTAGTAGAACGTTAATGAGATGTCAAGAAGCATGATGAAGCATATGCATATGCCAACTTATATTTGGAGAGAGGCGGTAAGACACTCAACATATCTCTTGATAATAATTGCTACGAGAGCTATCAAAGATCGGACACCATATGCGATCTTTCGTTGAAAAAAGCCAATTATTGATCATCTCCAAACGTTTTAGATGCACAAGATACGTTAAGGTTCATGTTCAACACTTGAAGAAACATGAAGATAGATCTCGTATACTCGTAAATCTTGGAACCGATCCTGGATCTAAGGCTTATCAACTAATTGATCCGATTTCTCAAAAGATTGTGGTAATTAGAGATGTTGTGTTTGATGAAACGAAAAGTTGGAATTGGAATCCCAAAAATATGGAATAGCTTAGGAAGAAGTGTTTCCACTGGTTCCAAGACTCATAACAATTAAGCTTCATATTAATCTATCAGCATCAAATGGCTGGGAGATACATCATTTTGACGTGAAAACGGTATTTCTTAATGGAGATCTTAAGGAGACCATTTATGTCACAGAACCAGAGGGCGTTGAGGTGAAAGTAAGTGAAGAAAAAATCTATAGACTTAAGAAAGCCTTCTATGGGTTGAAATAAGCACTAAAGCTTGGAACATAGAGTTAAATCAAGTACTCAAAAGACTTAAGTTCAAAACATGTAGCAATGAGCCATAGTTTACAAGAAGGTAATAGAACGTTAATGAGTTGTCAAGAAGCATGATGAAGCATATGCATATGCCAAATTATCTTTGGAGAGAAGCAGTAAGACAGTCAACATATCTCTTGATAATAATTGCTACGAGAGCTATCAAAGATCGGACACCATATGAGATATTTCGTCGAAAATAGCCAAAACTCGATCATCTCCAAATTTTTAGATGCATCGGATACACTAAGGTTCATGTTCCACACTTGAAGAAACTTGAAGATAGATCTCGTATACTCGTACATCTTGAAACTGATCCCGGATCTGTGTCAATCGTGTAATTGAGCTGTTAGAGCTTGATGAACGAAAGTTGGAATTTGAATCCAAAGTTTCGAGAGGAGAGTCAAGTTGGTGACACCTTTGAGATTATGATATGTGTGGTATGTGAGACAAATATTATATTTGATAATGATGATAATCAAGAACAAGAAATGATTAGATTCGAAGACAAAGACAAGGATGAGACTTTATCCCATGAACAAAGAACAAGAGACCGAGAAAACAGGGTCTGATGTAGTCTTCCGCCAATCACAAAGGGAAATTACAAGACCAAAAGATCTTGATGATTATGTTTTGTTGTCCGACGGTTGAAGGAAAAAGCTACTATTGTATTTGGATGATGTACGTATAAAATTTCAAAGAAGAAAAAGTAATTAAATGTATGGATTCTTGCTTGGGAAGAAGATGAAATTGGGTCTATTGACAAGAATTTGATTTGGGAACTCGAGGATCTTATGGAAGGTGTCAAGCCTATCAGACTATAATGGGCAATTAAAATCAAAACGCAATTCTGATGGCAAGCATCAACAAGTACAAGTCAAGAGTTGTTGCTAAAGGATTCCGCTAGACTCAAGAAAGCCTTGTTTAGCGTTGAAATACAGGACAAAAAGCTTGGAACATCAAGTTGAATCAAGTACTCAAAAGACTTAAGTTCAAAAAAATGTAGCAAGGAGCCATCAGTTTACAAGAAGGTAGTTAGCAGAACGTTAATGAGATGTCAAGAAGCATGATGAAGGCATATGCATATGCTCAACTTATATTTGAGAGAGAGGCGGTAAGACACTCAACATATCTCTTGATAATAATTGCTACGAGAGCTATCAAAGATCGGACACACCATATGCGATCTTTCGTTGAAAAAAAGCCAATTATCGATCATCTCCAAACGTTTTAGATGCACAAGATACGTTAAGGTTCATGTTCAAACACTTGAAGAAACTTGAAGATACATCTCGTATACTCGTAAATCTTCGACACCGACTCCTGGATCTAAAGCTTATCAACTAATTGATCCGATTTCTCAAAAGATTGTGGTAATTAGAGATGTTGTGTTTGATGAAACGAAAAGTTGGAATTGGAATCCCAAAAATATGGAATAGCTTATGAAGAAGTGTTTCCACTGGTTGCAAGACTCATAACAATTAAGCTTCATATTAATCTATCAGCATCAAATGGCTGGGAGATACATCATTTTGACGTGAAAACGGTATTTCTTAATGGAGATCTTAAGGAGACCATTTATGTCACAGAACCAGAGGGCGTTGAGGTGAAAGGAAGTGAAGAAAAAATCTATAGACTTAAGAAAGCCTTATATGGGTTGAATTAAGCACTAAAGCTTGGAACATAGAGTTAAATCAAGTATTCAAAAGACTTAAGTTCAAAACATGTAGCAATGAGCCATAGTTTACAGAAGGTAATAGAACGTTAATGAGTTGTCAAGAAGCATGATGAAGCATATGCATATGCCAAATTATCTTTGGAGAGAAGCAGTAAGACAGTCAACATATCTCTTGATAATAATTGCTACGAAAGCTATCAAAGATCGGACACCATATGAGATCATTTCGTCGAAAATAGCCAAAACTCGATCATCTCCAAATTTTTAGATGCATCGGATACACTAAGGTTCATGTTCCACACTTGAAGAAACTTGAAGATAGATCTCGTATACTCGTACATCTTGAAACTGATCCCGGATCTAAGGCTTATCAACTACTTGATACGATTTCTCAAATATGGTGGTAATTAGAGATGTTGTCTTTGATGAAACGAAAAGTTGGAATTGGAATCCCAAAAGGAGAGAGAGAGAGAAAGTTGGAACCTTTGAGATTATGATATGTGGTAGTGAGACAAATATTATATTTGATGGTGATGATAATCAAGAACAAGAAGATATTAGATTCGAAGACAAAGACATGGATGAGACTTTAACCCATGAACTAGAACAAGAGACGAGAAAACAGGGTTCGATGTAGTGTTGCGCCAATCGCAAAGGGAAATTTCCAGACCAAAACATCTTGATGATTATGTTTTCTTGTCCGAGGTTGAAGGAAAAACTAGTATTGTATTTGGAAAAGGAATTAAACGTATGGATTCGTGCTTGTGAAGATGAAATTGGGTTTATTGTCAAGAATTTTACTTGGGAACTGAGGATCTCCCGCAAGGTGTCAAACCCGTCAGACTAAAATAGGCAATGAATATCAAACAAAATTTGGATGGCAGCATCAACAAGTACAAGTCAAGACTTGTTGCTAAAGGATATGTGCAAAAATATGGAATAGCTTATGAAGAAGTGTTTGCACTGGTTGCATGAGTCAAAACAATTAAGCTTCGTATTAATCTATCAGCATCAAATGGCTGGGAGATACATCATTTTGACGTGAAAACGGTTTTTTCTTATTGGAAATCTTAAGGAGACCATTTATGTCACAGAACCAGAGGGCTTTTAGGTGAAAGGAAGTGAAGACAAGAACTATAGACTCAAGAAAGCCTTGTTTGGGTTGAAATAAGCACAATAAGCTTGGAACATCAAGTTGAATCAAGTACTCAAAAGACTTAAGTTCGAAACATGTAGCAATGAGCCATAGTTTACAAGAAGGTAATAGAACGTTAATGAGTTGTCAAGAAGCATGATGAAGCATATGCATATGCCAAATTATCTTTGGAGAGAAGCAGTAAGATAGTCAACATATCTCTTGATAATAATTGCTACGAGAGCTATCAAAGATCGTACACCATATGCGATCTTTCGTTGAAAACAGCCAATCATCGATCATCTCCAAACGTTTTAGATGCACAAGATACGCTAAGGTTCATGTTCAACACTTGAAGAAACTTGAAGATAGATCTCGTATACTCGTAAATCTTGGAACCGATCCTGGATCTAAGGCTTATCAACTAATTGATCCGATTTCTCAAAAGATTGTGGTAATTAGAGATGTTGTGTTTGATGAAACGAAAAGTTGGAATTAGAATCCCAAAAATATGGAATAGCTTATGAAGAAGTGTTTCCACTGGTTGCAAGACTCATAACAATTAAGCTTCAGTTAATCTATCAGCATCAAATGGCTGGGAGATATATCATTTTGACATGAAAACGGTATTTCTTAATGGAGATCTTAAGGAGACCATTTATGTCACAAAACCAGAGGGCGTTGAGGTGAAAGGAAGTGAAGACAAAATCTATAGACATAAGAAAGCCTTCTATGGGTTGAAATAAGCACTAAAATCTTGGAACATAGAGTTAAATTAAGTACTCAAAAGACTTAAGTTCGAAACATGTAGCAATGAGCCATCAGTTTACAAGAAGGTAATAGAACGTTAATGAGTTGTCAAGAAGCATGATGAAGCATATGCATATGCCAAATTATCTTTGGAGAGAAGCAGTAAGATAGTCAACATATCTCTTGATAATAATTGCTACGAGAGCTATCAAAGATCGTACACCATATGCGATCTTTCGTTGAAAACAGCCAATCATCGATCATCTCCAAACGTTTTAGATGCACAAGATACGCTAAGGTTCATGTTCAACACTTGAAGAAACTTGAAGATAGATCTCGTATACTCGTAAATCTTGGAACCGATCCTGGATCTAAGGCTTATCAACTAATTGATCCGATTTCTCAAAAGATTGTGGTAATTAGAGATGTTGTGTTTGATGAAACGAAAAGTTGGAATTAGAATCCCAAAAATATGGAATAGCTTATGAAGAAGTGTTTCCACTGGTTGCAAGACTCATAACAATTAAGCTTCATATTAATCTATCAGCATCAAATGGCTGGGAGATACATCATTTTGACGTGAAAACGGTATTTCATAATGGAGATCTTAAGGAGACCATATTTGTCACAGAACCAGAGGGCGTTGAGGTGAAAGGAAGTGAAGAAAAAATCTATAGACTTAAGAAAGCCTTCTATGGGTTGAATTAAGCACTAAAGCTTGGAACATAGAGTTAAATCAAGTACTCAAAAGACTTAAGTTCAAAACATGTAGCAATGAGCCATAGTTTACAAGAAGGTAATAGAACGTTAATGAGTTGTCAAGAAGCATGATGAAGCATATGCATATGCCAAATTATCTTTGGAGAGAAGCAGTAAGACAGTCAACATATCTCTTGATAATAATTGCTACGAAAGCTATCAAAGATCGGACACCATATGAGATATTTCGTCGAAAATAGCCAAAACTCGATCATCTCCAAATTTTTAGATGCATCGGATACACTAAGGTTCATGTTCCACACTTGAAGAAACTTGAAGATAGATCTCGTATACTCGTACATCTTGAAACTGATCCCGGATCTAAGGCTTATCAACTACTTGATACGATTTCTCAAAATATGGTGGTAATTAGAGATGTTGTCTTTGATGAAACGAAAAGTTGGAATTGGAATCCCAAAGTTTCGGAGAAGAGTCAAGTTGGAACCTTTGAGATTATGATATGTGGTAGTGAGACAAATATTATATTTGATGGTGATGATAATCAAGAACAAGAAGAGATTAGATTCGAAGACAAAGACATGGATGAGACTTTAACCCATGAACTAGAACAAGAGACGAGAAAACAGGGTTCGATGTAGTGTTGCGCCAATCGCAAAGGGAAATTTCCAGACCAAAACATCTTGATGATTATGTTTTCTTGTCCGAGGTTGAAGGAAAAACTAGTATTGTATTTGGAAAAGGAATTAAACGTATGGATTCGTGCTTGTGAAGATGAAATTGGGTTTATTGTCAAGAATTTTACTTGGGAACTGAGGATCTCCCGCAAGGTGTCAAACCCGTCACACTAAAATAGGCAATGAAAATCAAACAAAATTTGGATGGCAGCATCAACAAGTACAAGTCAAGAGTTGTTGCTAAAGGATTTGTGCAAAAATATGGAATAGTATATGAAGAAAAGTTTGCACTGGTTTCAAGACTAAAAACAATTCAGCTTCGTATTAATCTATCAGCATCAAATGGCTGGGAGATACATTATTTTGATGTGAAAACTGTTTTTCTTAATGGAGATCTTAAGGAGACCATTTATGTCACACAACCAAAGGGCTTTGAGGTGAAAGGAAGTGAAGAAAAAAAACTATAGACTCAAGAAAGCCTTGTTTGGGTTGAAATAAGCACAAAAAGCTTGGAACATCAAGTTGAATCAAGTACTCAAAAGACTTAAGTTCGAAAAATGTAGCAAGGAGCCATCAGTTTACAAGAAGGTAGTAGAACGTTAATGAGATGTCAAGAAGCATGATGAAGCATATGCATATGCCAAATTATATTTGGAGAGAAGCGGTAAGACACTCAACATATCTCTTGATAATAATTGCTACGAGAGCTATCAAAGATCGGACACCATATGAGATCTTTCGTTGAAAAAAGCCAATCATCTATCATCTCAAAACGTTTTAGATGCACCAGAGAGAGAGAGATTCATGTTCAACACTTGAAGAAACTTGAAGATAGATCTCGTATACTCGTAAATCTTGGAACCGATCCTGGATCTAAGGCTTATCAACTAATTGATCCGATTTCTCAAAAGATTGTGGTAATTAGAGATGTTGTGTTTGATGAAACGAAAAGTTGGAATTAGAATCCCAAAAATATGGAATAGCTTATGAAGAAGTGTTTCCACTGGTTGCAAGACTCATAACAATTAAGCTTCATTTAATCTATCAGCATCAAATGGCTGGGAGATACATCATTTTGACATGAAAACGGTATTTCTTAATGGAGATCTTAAGGAGACCATTTATGTCACAAAACCAGAGGGCGTTGAGGTGAAAGGAAGTGAAGACAAAATCTATAGACTTAAGAAAGCCTTCTATGGGTTGAAATAAGCACTAAAATCTTGGAACATAGAGTTAAATTAAGTACTCAAAAGACTTAAGTTCGAAACATGTAGCAATGAGCCATCAGTTTACAAGAAGGTAATAGAACGTTAATGAGTTGTCAAGAAGCATGATGAAGCATATGCATATGCCAAATTATCTTTGGAGAGAAGCAGTAAGATAGTCAACATATCTCTTGATAATAATTGCTACGAGAGCTATCAAAGATCGTACACCATATGCGATCTTTCGTTGAAAACAGCCAATCATCGATCATCTCCAAACGTTTTAGATGCACAAGATACGCTAAGGTTCATGTTCAACACTTGAAGAAACTTGAAGATAGATCTCGTATACTCGTAAATCTTGGAACCGATCCTGGATCTAAGGCTTATCAACTAATTGATCCGATTTCTCAAAAGATTGTGGTAATTAGAGATGTTGTGTTTGATGAAACGAAAAGTTGGAATTAGAATCCCAAAAATATGGAATAGCTTATGAAGAAGTGTTTCCACTGGTTGCAAGACTCATAACAATTAAGCTTCATATTAATCTATCAGCATCAAATGGCTGGGAGATACATCATTTTGATATGAAAACGGTATTTCTTAATGGAGATCTTAAGGAGACCATTTATGTCACAAAACCAGAGGGCGTTGAGGTGAAAGGAAGTGAAGACAAAATCTATAGACTTAAGAAAGCCTTATTTGGGTTGAAATAAGCACAAAAAGCTTGGAACATCAAGTTGAATCAAGTACTCAAAAGACTTAAGTTCGAAAAATGTAGCAAGGAGCCATCAGTTTACAAGAAGGTAGTAGAACGTTAATGAGATATCAAGAAGCATGATGAAGCATATGCATATGCCAAATTATCTTTGGAGAGAAGCGGTAAGACACTCAACATATCTCTTGATAATAATTGCTAGGAGAGCTATCAACGATCGGACACCATATGAGATCTTTCGTTGAAAAAAGCCAATCATCGATCATCTCCAAACGTTTTAGATGCATCAGATACGCTAAGGTTCATGTTCAACACTTGAAGAAACTTGAAGACAGATCTCGTATACTCGTAAATCTAGGAACCGATCCTGTATCTAAGGCTTATCAACTAATTGATCCAATTTCTCAAAAGATTGTGGTAATTAGAGATGTTGAGTTTGATGAAACGAAAAGTTTGAATTGGAATCCCAAAGTTTCGGATGAGAGTCAAGTGGGAACCTTTGAGATTATGATATGTGGTAGTGAGACAAATATTATATTTGATGGTGATGATAATCAAGAACAAGAAGAGATTAGATTCGAAGACAAGACAAGGATGAGACTTTATCCCATGAACAAAGAACAAGAGACGAGAAAACAGGGTCTAATGTAGTCTTCCGCCAATCACAAAGGGAAATTACAAGACCAAAACATCTTGATGATTTTGTTTTGTTGTCCGAGGTTAAAGGAAAAGCTACTATTGTATTTGGATGATGTACAGATAAATTTCAAAGAAGAAAGGTAATTAAATGTATGGATTCTTGCTTGGGAAGATGAAATTGGGTCTATTGACAAGAATTAGATTTGGGAACTCGAGGATCTTATGGAAGGTGTCATGCCCATTAGACTAAAATGGGCAATCAAAATCAAACGCAATTCTGATGGCAGCATCAACAAGTACAAGTCAAGAGTTGTTGCTAAAGGATTTGTGCAAAAATATGGAATAGTATATGAAGAAAAGTTTGCACTGGTTGCAAGACTAAAAACAATTCAGCTTCGTATTAATCTATCAGCATCAAATGGCTGGGAGATACATTATTTTGATGTGAAAACAGTTTTTCTTAATGGAGATCTTAAGGAGACCATTTATGTCACACAACCAAAGGGCTTTGAGGTGAAAAGAAGTGAAGACAAAAACTATAGACTCAAGAAAGCCTTGTTTGGGTTGAAATAAGATCAAAAAGCTTGAGACATCAAGTTGAATCAAGTACTCAAAAGACTTAAGTTCGAAAAATGTAGCAAGGAGCCATCAGTTTACAAGAACGTAGTAGAACGTTAATGAGATGTCAAGAAGCATGATGAAGCATATGCATATGCCAAATTATATATGGAGAGAAGCGGTAAGACACTCAACATATCTCTTGATAATAATTGCTACGAGAGCTATCAAAGATTGGACACCATATGAGATCTTTCGTTGAAAAAAGCCAATCATCGATCATTTCAAAACGTTTTAGATGCACCAGATACGCTAAGGTTCATGTTCAACACTTGAAGAAACTTGAAGATAGATCTCGTATACTCGTAAATCTTGGAACCGATCCTGGATCTAAGGCTTATCAACTAATTGATCCGATTTCTCTAAAGATTGTGGTAATTAGAGATGTTGTGTTTGATGAAACGAAAAGTTGGAATTGGAATCCCAAAGTTTCGGATGAGATTTAAGTTGGAACCTTTGAGATTATGATATGTGGTAGTGAGACAAATATTATATTTGATGGTGATGATAATCAAGAACAAGAAGAGATTAGATTCGAAGACAAGACAAGGATGAGACTTTATCCCATGAACAAAGAACAAGAGACGAGAAAACAGGGTCTAATGTAGTCTTCCGCCAATCACAAAGGGAAATTAGAAGACCAAAACATCTTGATGATTTTGTTTTGTTGTCCGAGGTTAAAGGAAAAGCTACTATTGTATTTGGATGATGTACGGATAAATTTCAAAGAAGAAAAGTAATTAAATGTATGGATTCTTGCTTGGGAAGATGAAATTGGGTCTATTGACAAGAATTAGATTTGGGAACTCGAGGATCTTATGGAAGGTGTCAAGCCCATTAGACTAAAATGGGCAATCAAAATCAAACGCAATTCAGATGGCAGCATCAACAAGTACAAGTCAAGAGTTGTTGCTAAAGGATTTGTGCAAAAATATGGAATAGTATATGAAGAAAAGTTTGCACTGGTTGCAAGACTAAAAACAATTCAGCTTCGTATTAATCTATCAGCATCAAATGGCTGGGAGATACATTATTTTGATGTGAAAACAGTTTTTCTTAATGGAGATCTTAAGGAGACCATTTATGTCACACAACCAAAGGGCTTTGAGGTGAAAAGAAGTGAAGACAAAAACTATAGACTCAAGAAAGCCTTGTTTGGGTTGAAATAAGATCAAAAAGCTTGGAACATCAAGTTGAATCAAGTACTCAAAAGACTTAAGTTCGAAAAATGTAGCAAGGAGCCATCAGTTTACAAGAACGTAGTAGAACGTTAATGAGATGTCAAGAAGCATGATGAAGCATATGCATATGCCAAATTATATATGGAGAGAAGCAGTAAGACACTCAACATATCTCTTGATAATAATTGCTATGAGAGCTATCAAAGATCGGACACCATATGAGATCTTTCGTTGAAAAAAGCCAATCATCGATCATCTCAAAACATTTTAGATGCACCAGATACGCTAAGGTTCATGTTCAACACTTGAAGAAACTTGAAGATAGATCTCGTATACTCGTAAATCTTGGAACCGATCCTGGATCTAAGGCTTATCAACTAATTGATCCGATTTCTCTAAAGATTGTGGTAATTAGAGATGTTGTATTTGATGAAACCAAAAGTTGGAATTGGAATCCAAAAGTTTCGGATGAGATTCAAGTTGGAACCTTTGAGATTATGATATGTGGTAGTGAGACAAATATTATATTTGATGGTGATGATAATCAAGAACAAGAAGAGATTAGATTCGAAGACAAAGACAAGGATGAGACTTTAGCCCATGAACAAAGAACAAGAGACGAGAAAACAGGGTCTGATGTAGTCTTCCGCCAATCACAAAGGGAAATTAAAAGACCAAAACATCTTGATGATTATGTTTTGTTGTCCGAGGTTAAAGGAAAAGCTACTATTGTATTTGGATGATGTACGTATAAATTTCAAAGAAGAAAAGTAATTAAATGTATGGATTCTTCCTTGGGAAGATGAAATTGGGTCTATTGACAAGAATTAGATTTGGGAACCCGAGGATCTTATGGAAGGTGTCAAGCCCACAAGACTAAAATTGGCAATCAAAATCAAACGCAATTCCGATGGCAGCATCAACAAGTACAAGTCAAGAGTTGTTGCTAAAGGATTTGTGCAAAAATATAGAATAGTATATGAAGAAAAGTTTGCACTGGTTGCAAGACTAAAAACAATTCAGCTTCGTATTAATCTATCAGCATCAAATGGCTGGGAGATACATTATTTTGATGTGAAAACTGTTTTTCTTAATGGAGATCTTAAGGAGACCATTTATGTCACACAACCAAAGGGCTTTGAGGTGAAAAGAAGTGAAGACAAAGACTATAGACTCAAGAAAGCCTTGTTTGGGTTGAAATAAGCACAAAAAGCTTGGAACATCAAGTTGAATCAAGTACTCAAAAGACTTAAGTTCGAAAAATGTAGCAAGGAGCCATCAGTTTACAAGAAGGTAGTAGAACGTTAATGAGATATCAAGAAGCATGATGAAGCATATGCATATGCCAAATTATCTTTGGAGAGAAGCGGTAAGAAACTCAACATATCTCTTGATAATAATTGCTAGGAGAGCTATCAAAGATCGGACACCATATGATATCTTTCGTTGAAAAAAGCCAATCATCGATCATCTCCAAACGTTTTAGATGCATCAGATACGCTAAGGTTCATGTTCAACAATTGAAGAAACTTGAAGATAGATCTCGTATACTCGTAAATCTAGGAACCAATCCTGGATCTAAGGCTTATCAACTAATTGATCCAATTTCTCAAAAGATTGTGGTAATTAGAGATGTTGAGTTTGATGAAACGAAAAGTTTGAATTGGAATCCCAAAGTTTTTGATGAGAGTCAAGTTGGAACCTTTGAGATTATGATATGTGGTAGTGAGACAAATATTATATTTGATGGTGATGATAATCAAGAACAAGAAGAGATTAGATTCGAAGACAAGACAAGGATGAGACTTTATCCCATGAACAAAGAACAAGAGACGAGAAAACAGGGTCTAATGTAGTCTTCCGCCAATCACAAAGGGAAATTACAAGACCAAAACATCTTGATGATTTTATTTTGTTGTCCGAGGTTAAAGGAAAAGCTACTATTGTATTTGGATGATGTACGGATAAATTTCAAAGAAGAAAAGTAATTAAATGTATGGATTCTTGCTTGGGAAGATGAAATTGGGTCTATTGACAAGAATTAGATTTGGGAACTCGAGGATCTTATGGAAGGTGTCAAGCCCATTAGACTAAAATGGGCAATCAAAATAAAACGCAATTCTGATGGCAGCATCAACAAGTACAAGTCAAGAGTTGTTGCTAAAGGATTTGTGCAAAAATATGGAATAGTATATGAAGAAAAGTTTGCACTGGTTGCAAGACTAAAAACAATTCAGCTTCGTATTAATCTATCAGCATCAAATGGCTGGGAGATACATTATTTTGATGTGAAAACAGTTTTTCTTAATGGAGATCTTAAGGAGACCATTTATGTCACACAACCAAAGAGCTTTGAGGTGAAAAGAAGTGAAGACAAAAACTATAGACTCAAGAAAGCCTTGTTTGGGTTGAAATAAGATCAAAAAGCTTGGAACATCAAGTTGAATCAAGTACTCAAAAGACTTAAGTTCGAAAAATGTAGCAAGGAGCCATCAGTTTACAAGAACGTAGTAGAACGTTAATGAGATGTCAAGAAGCATGATGAAGCATATGCATATGCCAAATTATATATGGAGAGAAGCGGTAAGACACTCAACATATCTCTTGATAATAATTGCTATGAGAGCTATCAAAGATCGGACACCATATGAGATCTTTCGTTGAAAAAAGCCAATCATCGATCATCTCAAAACGTTTTAGATGCATCAGATACGCTAAGGTTCATGTTCAACACTTGAAGAAACTTGAAGATAGATCTCGTATACTCGTAAATCTAGGAACCGATCCTGGATCTAAGGCTTATAAACTAATTGATCCAATTTCTCAAAAGATTGTGGTAATTAGAGATGTTGAGTTTGATGAAACGAAAAGTTTGAATTGGAATCCCAAAGTTTCGGATGAGAGTCAAGTTGGAACCTTTGAGATTATGATATGTGGTAGTGAGACAAATATTATATTTGATGGTGATGATAATCAAGAACAAGAAGAGATTAGATTCGAAGACAAGACAAGGATGAGACTTTATCCCATGAACAAAGAACAAGAGACGAGAAAACAGGGTCTAATGTAGTCTTCCGCCAATCACAAAGGGAAATTAGAAGACCAAAACATCTTGATGATTTTGTTTTGTTGTCCGAGGTTAAAGGAAAAGCTACTATTGTATTTGGATGATGTACGGATAAATTTCAAAGAAGAAAAGTAATTAAATGTATGGATTCTTGCTTGGGAAGATGAAATTGGGTCTATTGACAAGAATTAGATTTGGGAACTCGAGGATCTTATGGAAGGTGTCAAGCCCATTAGACTAAAATGGGCAATCAAAATCAAACGCAATTCAGATGGCAGCATCAACAAGTACAAGTCAAGAGTTGTTGCTAAAGGATTTGTGCAAAAATATGGAATAGTATATGAAGAAAAGTTTGCACTGGTTGCAAGACTAAAAACAATTCAGCTTCGTATTAATCTATCAGCATCAAATGGCTGGGAGATACATTATTTTGATGTGAAAACAGTTTTTCTTAATGGAGATCTTAAGGAGACCATTTATGTCACACAACCAAAGGGCTTTGAGGTGAAAAGAAGTGAAGACAAAAACTATAGACTCAAGAAAGCCTTGTTTGGGTTGAAATAAGATCAAAAAGCTTGGAACATCAAGTTGAATCAAGTACTCAAAAGACTTAAGTTCGAAAAATGTAGCAAGGAGCCATCAGTTTACAAGAACGTAGTAGAACGTTAATGAGATGTCAAGAAGCATGATGAAGCATATGCATATGCCAAATTATATATGGAGAGAAGCGGTAAGACACTCAACATATCTCTTGATAATAATTGCTATGAGAGCTATCAAAGATCGGACACCATATGAGATCTTTCGTTGAAAAAAGCCAATCATCGATCATCTCATAACATTTTAGATGCACCAGATACGCTAAGGTTCATGTTCAACACTTGAAGAAACTTGAAGACAGATCTCGTATACTCGTAAATCTAGGAACCGATCCTGTATCTAAGGCTTATCAACTAATTGATCCAATTTCTCAAAAGATTGTGGTAATTAGAGATGTTGAGTTTGATGAAACGAAAAGTTTGAATTGGAATCCCAAAGTTTCGGATGAGAGTCAAGTGGGAACCTTTGAGATTATGATATGTGGTAGTGAGACAAATATTATATTTGATGGTGATGATAATCAAGAACAAGAAGAGATTAGATTCGAAGACAACACAAGGATGAGACTTTATCCCATGAACAAAGAACAAGAGACGAGAAAACAGGGTCTAATGTAGTCTTCCGCCAATCACAAAGGGAAATTACAAGACCAAAACATCTTGATGATTTTGTTTTGTTGTCCGAGGTTAAAGGAAAAGCTACTATTGTATTTGGATGATGTACAGATAAATTTCAAAGAAGAAAGGTAATTAAATGTATGGATTCTTGCTTGGGAAGATGAAATTGGGTCTATTGACAAGAATTAGATTTGGGAACTCGAGGATCTTATGGAAGGTGTCAAGCCCATTAGACTAAAATGGGCAATCAAAATCAAACGCAATTCTGATGGCAGCATCAACAAGTACAAGTCAAGAGTTGTTGCTAAAGGATTTGTGCAAAAATATGGAATAGTATATGAAGAAAAGTTTGCACTGGTTGCAAGACTAAAAACAATTCAGCTTCGTATTAATCTATCAGCATCAAATGGCTGGGAGATACATTATTTTGATGTGAAAACAGTTTTTCTTAATGGAGATCTTAAGGAGACCATTTATGTCACACAACCAAAGGGCTTTGAGGTGAAAAGAAGTGAAGACAAAAACTATAGACTCAAGAAAGCCTTGTTTGGGTTGAAATAAGATCAAAAAGCTTGAAACATCAAGTTGAATCAAGTACTCAAAAGACTTAAGTTCGAAAAATGTAGCAAGGAGCCATCAGTTTACAAGAACGTAGTAGAACGTTAATGAGATGTCAAGAAGCATGATGAAGCATATGCATATGCCAAATTATATATGGAGAGAAGCGGTAAGACACTCAACATATCTCTTGATAATAATTGCTACGAGAGCTATCAAAGATTGGACACCATATGAGATCTTTCGTTGAAAAAAGCCAATCATCGATCATTTCAAAACGTTTTAGATGCACCAGATACGCTAAGGTTCATGTTCAACACTTGAAGAAACTTGAAGATAGATCTCGTATACTCGTAAATCTTGGAACCGATCCTGGATCTAAGGCTTATCAACTAATTGATCCGATTTCTCTAAAGATTGTGGTAATTAGAGATGTTGTGTTTGATGAAACGAAAAGTTGGAATTGGAATCCCAAAGTTTCGGATGAGATTTAAGTTGGAACCTTTGAGATTATGATATGTTGTAGTGAGACAAATATTATATTTGATGGTGATGATAATCAAGAACAAGAAGAGATTAGATTCGAAGACAAAGACAAGGATGAGACTTTATCCCATGAACAAAGAACAAGAGACGAGAAAACAGGGTCTGATGTAGTCTTCCGCCAATCACAAAGGGAAATTAAAAGACCAAAACATCTTGATGATTACGTTTTGTTGTCCGAGGTTAAAGGAAAAGCTACTATTGTATTTGGATGATGTACGTATAAATTTCAAAGAAGAAAAGTAATTAAATGTATGGATTCTTGCTTGGGAAGATGAAATGGGGTCTATTGACAAGAATTAGATTTGGGAACCCGAGGATCTTATGGAAGGTGTCAAGCCCACCAGACTAAAATTGGCAATCAAAATCAAACGCAATTCTGATGGCAGCATCAACAAGTACAAGTCAAGAGTTGTTGCTAAAGGATTTGTGCAAAAATATAGAATAGTATATGAAGAAAAGTTTGCACTGGTTGCAAGACTAAAAACAATTCAGCTTCGTATTAATCTATCAGCATCAAATGGCTGGGAGATACATTATTTTGATGTGAAAACAGTTTTTCTTAATGGAGATCTTAAGGAGACCATTTATGTCACACAACCAAAGGGCTTTCAGGTGAAAAGAAGTGAAGACAAAAACTATAGACTCAAGAAAGCCTTGTTTGGGTTGAAATAAGCACAAAAAGCTTGGAACATCAAGTTGAATCAAGTACTCAAAAGACTTAAGTTCGAAAAATGTAGCAAGGAGCCATCAGTTTACAAGAAGGTAGTAGAACGTTAATGAGATATCAAGAAGCATGATGAAGCATATGCATATGCCAAATTATCTTTGGAGAGAAGCGGTAAGACACTCAACATATCTCTTGATAATAATTGCTAGGAGAGCTATCAAAGATCGGACACCATATGAGATCTTTCGTTGAAAAAAGCCAATCATCGATCATCTCCAAACGTTTTAGATGCATCAGATACGCTAAGGTTCATGTTCAACACTTGAAGAAACTTGAAGATAGATCTCGTATACTCGTAAATCTAGGAACCAATCCTGGATCTAAGGCTTATCAACTAATTGATCCAATTTCTCAAAAGATTGTGGTAATTAGAGATGTTGTGTTTGATGAAACGAAAAGTTTAAATTGGAATCCCAAAGTTTCGGATGAGAGTCAAGTTGGAACCTTTGAGATTATGATATGTGGTTGTGAGACAAATATTATATTTGATGGTGATGATAATCAAGAACAAGAAGAGATTAGATTCGAAGACAAGACAAGGATGAGACTTTATCCCATGAACAAAGAACAAGAGACGAGAAAACAGGGTCTAATGTAGTCTTCCGCCAATCACAAAGGGAAATTACAAGACCAAAACATCTTGATGATTATGTTTTGTTGTCCGAGGTTAAAGGAAAAGCTACTATTGTATTTGGATGATGTACGGATAAATTTCAAAGATGAAAAGTAATTAAATGTATAGATTCTTGCTTGGGAAGATGAAATTGGGTCTATTGACAAGAATTAGATTTGGGAACTCGAGGATCTTATGGAAGGTGTCAAGCCCATTAGACTAAAATGGGCAATCAAAATCAAACGCAATTCTGATGGCAGCATCAACAAGTACAAGTCAAGAGTTGTTGCTAAAGGATTTGTGCAAAAATATAGAATAGTATATGAAGAAAAGTTTGCACTGGTTGCAAGACTAAAAACAATTCAGCTTCGTATTAATCTATCAGCATCAAATGGCTGGGAGATACATTATTTTGATGTGAAAACAGTTTTTCTTAATGGAGATCTTAAGGAGACCATTTATGTCACACAACCAAAGGGCTTTGAGGTGAAAAGAAGTGAAGACAAAAACTATAGACTCAAGAAAGCCTTGTTTGGGTTGAAATAAGATCAAAAAGCTTGGAACATCAAGTTGAATCAAGTACTCAAAAGACTTAAGTTCGAAAAATGTAGCAAGGAGCCATCAGTTTACAAGAACGTAGTAGAACGTTAATGAGATGTCAAGAAGCATGATGAAGCATATGCATATGCCAAATTATATATGGAGAGAAGCGGTAAGACACTCAACATATCTCTTGATAATAATTGCTATGAGAGCTATCAAAGATCGGACACCATATGAGATCTTTCGTTGAAAAAAGCCAATCATCGATCATCTCAAAACATTTTAGATGCACCAGATACGCTAAGGTTCATGTTCAACACTTGAAGAAACTTGAAGATAGATCTCGTATACTCGTAAATCTTGGAACCGATCCTGGATCTAAGGCTTATCAACTAATTTATCCGATTTCTCTAAAGATTGTGGTAATTAGAGATGTTGTGTTTGATGAAACCAAAAGTTGGAATTGGAATCCCAAAGTTTCGGATGAGATTCAAGTTGGAACCTTTGAGATTATGATATGTGGTAGTGAGACAAATATTATATTTGATGGTGATGATAATCAAGAACAAGAAGAGATTAGATTCGAAGACAAAGACAAGGATGAGACTTTAGCCCATGAACAAAGAACAAGAGACGAGAAAACAGGGTCTGATGTAGTCTTCCGCCAATCACAAAGGGAAATTAAAAGACCAAAACATCTTGATGATTATGTTTTGTTGTCCGAGGTTAAAGGAAAAGCTACTATTGTATTTGGATGATGTACGTATAAATTTCAAAGAAGAAAAGTAATTAAATGTATGGATTCTTCCTTGGGAAGATGAAATTGGGTCTATTGACAAGAATTAGATTTGGGAACCCGAGGATCTTATGGAAGGTGTCAAGCCCACAAGACTAAAATTGGCAATCAAAATCAAACGCAATTCCGATGGCAGCATCAACAAGTACAAGTCAAGAGTTGTTGCTAAAGGATTTGTGCAAAAATATAGAATAGTATATGAAGAAAAGTTTGCACTGGTTGCAAGACTAAAAACAATTCAGCTTCGTATTAATCTATCAGCATCAAATGGCTGGGAGATACATTATTTTGATGTGAAAACTGTTTTTCTTAATGGAGATCTTAAGGAGACCATTTATGTCACACAACCAAAGGGCTTTGAGGTGAAAAGAAGTGAAGACAAAGACTATAGACTCAAGAAAGCCTTGTTTGGGTTGAAATAAGCACAAAAAGCTTGGAACATCAAGTTGAATCAAGTACTCAAAAGACTTAAGTTCGAAAAATGTAGCAAGGAGCCATCAGTTTACAAGAAGGTAGTAGAACGTTAATGAGATATCAAGAAGCATGATGAAGCATATGCATATGCCAAATTATCTTTGGAGAGAAGCGGTAAGAAACTCAACATATCTCTTGATAATAATTGCTAGGAGAGCTATCAAAGATCGGACACCATATGATATCTTTCGTTGAAAAAAGCCAATCATCGATCATCTCCAAACGTTTTAGATGCATCAGATACGCTAAGGTTCATGTTCAACACTTGAAGAAACTTGAAGATAGATCTCGTATACTCGTAAATCTAGGAACCAATCCTGGATCTAAGGCTTATCAACTAATTGATCCAATTTCTCAAAAGATTGTGGTAATTAGAGATGTTGAGTTTGATGAAACGAAAAGTTTGAATTGGAATCCCAAAGTTTTTGATGAGAGTCAAGTTGGAACCTTTGAGATTATGATATGTGGTAGTGAGACAAATATTATATTTGATGGTGATGATAATCAAGAACAAGAAGAGATTAGATTCGAAGACAAGACAAGGATGAGACTTTATCCCATGAACAAAGAACAAGAGACGAGAAAACAGGGTCTAATGTAGTCTTCCGCCAATCACAAAGGGAAATTACAAGACCAAAACATCTTGATGATTTTATTTTGTTGTCCGAGGTTAAAGGAAAAGCTACTATTGTATTTGGATGATGTACGGATAAATTTCAAAGAAGAAAAGTAATTAAATGTATGGATTCTTGCTTGGGAAGATGAAATTGGGTCTATTGACAAGAATTAGATTTGGGAACTCGAGGATCTTATGGAAGGTGTCAAGCCCATTAGACTAAAATGGGCAATCAAAATAAAACGCAATTCTGATGGCAGCATCAACAAGTACAAGTCAAGAGTTGTTGCTAAAGGATTTGTGCAAAAATATGGAATAGTATATGAAGAAAAGTTTGCACTGGTTGCAAGACTAAAAACAATTCAGCTTCGTATTAATCTATCAGCATCAAATGGCTGGGAGATACATTATTTTGATGTGAAAACAGTTTTTCTTAATGGAGATCTTAAGGAGACCATTTATGTCACACAACCAAAGAGCTTTGAGGTGAAAAGAAGTGAAGACAAAAACTATAGACTTAAGAAAGCCTTGTTTGGGTTGAAATAAGATCAAAAAGCTTGGAACATCAAGTTGAATCAAGTACTCAAAAGACTTAAGTTCGAAAAATGTAGCAAGGAGCCATCAGTTTACAAGAACGTAGTAGAACGTTAATGAGATGTCAAGAAGCATGATGAAGCATATGCATATGCCAAATTATATATGGAGAGAAGCGGTAAGACACTCAACATATCTCTTGATAATAATTGCTATGAGAGCTATCAAAGATCGGACACCATATGAGATCTTTCGTTGAAAAAAGCCAATCATCGATCATCTCAAAACGTTTTAGATGCATCAGATACGCTAAGGTTCATGTTCAACACTTGAAGAAACTTGAAGATAGATCTCGTATACTCGTAAATCTAGGAACCGATCCTGGATCTAAGGCTTATAAACTAATTGATCCAATTTCTCAAAAGATTGTGGTAATTAGAGATGTTGAGTT
>JAKUCM010002091.1:0-30447 GCA_023374145.1 Lepidium sativum
ATGATAAACAACAGCTTTAACTTAACCAAGAATTACGTTTTTATTAAGAACTTCTCTTTTACAAAAGACAATTCTACTGATCAATTCCTCTAGCAAACAATTGATCTAAAACTACTTCTACAAATCGATAACCTAGAACCAATCGATCAACAAGCCTAGCTCAAACTACAACCCCTAAGTTCCTAAAAAGCTTGATTTACAATCGAGATCTCTTTTATAGGTGAAGAGCTCTTTTAGTTTGTTTCCTAATTTTTAGGACTACAACTAAATTCCCTCTACTTGGAATATGCTGATAAGATTATAAACCTTATCACACATTTGAATTTCAAGTTTCAAACTCCTCCTGACCCACGGGCTTCTCGCGTGTCTTCAACCACTCGAACCATGTGATCAGTCAACTTCAATGGTTACATGTGGGGTGTCTTCAAGCGCAGATTAGACTTCTCGACATTAGTTATAGACTAAATACTTTGTAACAGTTTCTGAACTGGAGCAAGGTTAACACTTAGAAGGAAAATCTTAATTAGGAATTGCAGGATTCTCCTACAATGTATCTGAGCATATGTTCGCTCTGTGTGAGGTTTGGTACATAACTGGTTTTGGTTGTCCAATTGATGATAGTTAGCCAGATTCTGTAGTGAATATACCAGATATGGCCTTTTTGATAGCATATATTTGTCTTGGAGACGCTATGTTTTGGTAGATTTGTGCAACCTAGTCACATGCGTTCAATATTCCACAGTACTGGTTTGAGAGCCACTCTTATTGGACTCTCATAGAGAGTAGACAGAGAAGAGCTTAAGGTGAGGGAGATCAGAATATTACATTTAGATTGAAACAGACATAACCAAAGAATCAGTTGATTCATATGTTAAATCTGCAGCTAAGCATAGAGTTCGATGTTCGGTTCACAGGAAAGTAATCCTAGTTATGTCACTAGGAAAAACGGTCGAACATATTATGCAGCTCTTACTACTCTCAGGACTGAGCTTCGGAAATATCTTTCCATGAGGGAGAAATTTTGAAGTAAGTTCTCTCCATAAAAGAAGAAATTTGTGGAATTTGCCTATTCTCTAAGAAGCGAGGATGGTTACCACCTCGTTGATGAATACTTGTCATTTTATTCGATTTCCTTACTGTTTTTTTTTTTTTTTTTGCTTCCAATTGAATGGATGGATCTTTGTTCTTTGATTGGATGACTCGTTGGTGGTCTAAACAATGTGTTTTTCGTTAATGATTTTTTAAAATAAATATAAACATATAAATTTTATATACTAACAAAAGCATAGTGACATATTTAGAAAAAAAATCAATTTAATAACGGTAGTGGTTGGCTAAATTAGTTGCATAGCTGCAGGTGATAGACTTAAGAGATGATGTTGAAATGTCCATTGGGAAACGAAGTTACCAGTTCTGATATATATTGCCTTTGCTTGGATTCTGCACATGTCCATGTTCGTATTTTACATTTTTAACTTTTGTTGTTGTAGTTTTTACATGTTGTCAAAAAACTGAAAAATTAAAGTACATACATTACAAGAGTGTTGCAAACTCTGAAATATCTTATGACTAACTCTAATATATTGATCTAGGAACATAACAACAAAATTAAGAGGACATATATAATAAGAACAATCAATGATAACGCAACTAGGGTGATTTAGTGGTATTCAGACCGGAGGATCAAAAATGCTGAAATATATATTGATTTTCACCGGAAACTTCTCCTAATTGGACTGCCGGGATTTTCATATGAGTTCTTCGACTTCTTGGAAAACGTACGGACCTAAGCTCTGAACCTTTCGTTCTATCAAATAAAAGCAATCAATTATGTAGAAACCAATAGTACTGTAGTTTTATATTTATTTAGGAAGACACTTAAAAGAGAGTTTTGAACCATCTAAAATTCCATATAATATCCGGTAAAGTTTAGACGAACTTTTAGAATCGAATTCTGATAGAGAAATTTAACCATCTGACCAAAACATTTTCTGAGGTAATTAGTTAGTGGACAAGAATTGTTTGTGTATAAATACTTAACAAATACATGTGCACTTGGCACAGAAACAAAGAGCAAAAGTAAAATAAGAGAGAGAAATGACTTGGGGTAAATGGCGGTTCCTTGAAGTAGTAGGAGTAGTGATGATGGCGTTGCAGTGGTGGTGTAGTTATAATGGTAATTTAGTAAAGGGATTTCCAGAAGAAGATTTGGTGGTGAAGCTACCTGGTCAACCTAAAGTAACATTCAGACAATTCGCTGGTTATGTTGATGTGGACATCAAAGCTGGTCGGAGTCTGTTCTATTACTTCGTTGAAGCCGAGAAGCAACCCTTAACCAAACCTTTAACACTTTGGCTTAATGGAGGTTTTGTTTACTTACTGACGCTCTCTTCTTGTTTTTTGTAGTTTGTTTTGGTTTTCCTAAGTTTATTTTATTTTATTAAAACTGAAACCAAATAAACCATATATATATGCACAATAGAATCCAATACTATATTTATGTATTATGACTACTATCTACTATAATAAATAATAATTTTTCTACCTCAATTATATCCGGACTGATTATATCTATACACAAAATCATATTAGACAGAGTTACATAACTATTTGTAGTTTATGTCTTTTAAGTATTTTTTTTTTATTTTGGTTAAAATGCAGGACCAGGCTGTTCTTCCATTGGAGGAGGAGCTTTCACAGAGTTGGGTCCATTTTACCCAAGTGGAAATGGTCGTGGCCTCCGGAGAAATCCCAAATCTTGGAACAGAGGTTTGCTTAATTTCCTTTAACAATTCAATGAAATTTTTTATGATTTTGTTGACTTAGTTATTGTGGTTTAGCTTCAAATCTCTTGTTTGTGGTTTCACCGGCTGGAGTAGGATGGTCTTATTCGAACACAACTTCTGATTACACGACTGATGATGAATCCACAGATCCTATCACTTATACACTCTTTTTAAAATGATTATCAATGTATTCAAATAATAGCCAAGAATATGCTAAAGTTCATGTTGAGATGGTTAGAAAAGTTCCCAGAATTCAAGTCTCAAAACATCTTCCTCGCCGGAGAAAGCTACGCAGGACATTACATACCTCAACTAGCTGATGCCTTGATAAAATACAACTTACAAAGCTCTGATAGATTCAAGTTCAAGCTCAAAGGCATCGCGGTAAAAACAATAGCTATACGTTTGTGGCTCGATAATATGTGGTTAGGTCATGGCTATTTGATGATTTTACGGAACTATTTCACTACAAGAGAACGTAGAGTTTACAACTCGATTTTTCGTCTCTTAATCGTTGTTAACTCCCTTTACAACAAATTAGGAACGAAATGTGTTTCGTCGAATCCTGATCGTTGTAACACACAAAACTTTGTGAATTCATTGTAAGATGTAACAACGCGCATTTTTCGATGTTAGTACGTCGTAAAGGAAGTGTTGTAAAATATGACAAGCGTTGTAAAATCGTTGTTAAAGTAAACGACGTTAAGGGGTTGTAAATTTTGCAAGTAACTAACAACGCTTGCTTTACAACAAATTTTACAACTTACTCTCTTAACAACGAATTAGAGTCGACCAACGGTACAACTAATTAGAAACAAATGTTTTACAATTAATTAGGGGCGAAGGACTTTACAACTAAACAAAGAGACATTTATTTACGTCGATTTAACTACGTTTTTTGCTAACGAATTAGAGACAAAATATATTTATTTTTATTTATTGAATATATTTATTTAAATTTTGTAATTTAATAAATTTAGGAATTGAATTATTTTAATAAAATTAGATATTAAAATGTGTTTATATTTGGCCGTCGTCTTTACGACATTTTCTTTTGTTTTTTCTTTTCTATGACGTCGTCTTTACGACGACTTTTTTTTTGGTTTACGTGCCGTCAAATTTGATGACTTCTTGTAGTTCTTTTAGTATTGACTTATGGTCACAGATTTTTCGGGACTAGGTCGTGGGCTCGTGGCTATATATAGAGAATTCTTTTACTAGTCTATTTTCCCTTTATCAGATTGGTAATCCACTTTTGAAGCTTGATCGAGATATTCCAGCCACGTATGAGTTCTTCTGGTCACATGGGATGATCTCTGATGAACTTGGCCACACTATTATGAACCAATGTCACTTTGAAAGTTACTCATTCTCAAGTTCAGACAGCATGAGCAAAGCTTGTGAATCTGCAATGAACGAAGCTGGAACTATTAGCACTCAATATGTCAATTATTACGACGTCCTCCTCGAGATTTGTTACCCATCCCTTGTAGAGCAAGAGTTCAGGCTCAAGAAAATGGTAAAACTTAAAAAATTAAAATAAATATATTGTCAATACAAAATGTCAATTGTTAAATTCACATAATATTGTTGACAAAAATGTATTGAAAATGGTTTATAGGGTACAAAGATGAGTATTGGAGTAGACGTGTGCGAGAGTTATGAAGAGCAATTGTATTTAAGTCTTCCTGAGGTTCAGAAGGCTCTTCATGCTAATCGAACTCAACTTCCATATCCATGGTCTATGTGTAGCAGGTATACTAATTAAACCTTGAACCATCTCTTATAATTTCAATCTCATTATTTATTCCGTAACTACAATTAAGTTAATGTTTTCACTTTAACAGCCAATTTACAACTATAATGATGGGAACACTAACATGCTTCATGTTCTTAAGAAAATTGTGAAAAGCAAAATCCATGTCTGGGTCTTTAGGTAAATCAAAATAAATCATTATTTACACTTTTGTTACTTTTTTGTTTGTATTTAAACTTGAACACACTACTTTCTCTTTCTTCGTATCGAAAATTGAAGTGGCGATGAAGATTCTGTGATTCCACTTCCGGGTTCGAGAACTTTGGTAAGAGAACTTGCGGAAGATCTCAACTTCAATACAACAACTCCCTATGGAGCTTGGTGTGAGATTTTGAACAAAATATTGTAGAGATTATAGGAAATTGATGAAGAAGATTTGAAGAATGAAAAGAGTGAAATTGAGAATGAGAGTATGTGAAGAAGAGTTTTCTTACTCTTTTCTTGATTATTGTCATACACATTATGCTCCTATATATACAACACTAAGACATCTATGTAAGGAAGCTATATGCACTACACAATGTCTTTGTAAGACCCAAAAATAGACTTAACCAAAAATGGGATGAAGCTTTAATGAAAGGAGTGTTGTCTTCCTTCCTCTTTGGTGCCCAACGGCTCCTTCTCTCTTCCCAAGAGCCAACGGCTCTTCTCTCCTTTTGATGCCTCCAACAGCTCTTTCTTCTTTTGTCTAAAGAGACATGTGACATTCTTGAAGCTTCCAACCTTTGGTTTCTTCCACAAGTTACCTTTGCTTCTTTTTTAAGTCTTTGAAGATTCATGTTGGTTTAATACTCCCCCTCAAGCTTAATTCCATAATGAGAGTCATTAGGAGTAAGCTTGAAAGTTGTAACTCCCCATCTCATTAAAAACCTCATTGGAAAACCTCATGGGATAAAACCAATAGAGGGAAAAAGAGTATGGTTCATAGTCACGGTTTGGTTATTGCAACCAATCCAAGTTTTGAGCATATAAACTCACATACCTTTGTGCTTGCGGCCTTAGTGAATATGTCGGTTAGTTGGTCCGAGCTTCTTGTGTAACAAGGCAAGATCACACCTTGTTCAATCTTCTCCCTAACCTTGTGACAATCCACTTCGATGTGCTTAGTTCTCTCATGGAATACCGGATTTGATGCAATGTGGATGGCGGCTTGGTTATCACAATGCATCGTGATTGGGTCTTGTGACTCCACTCCCAAATCCTTAAGCAAAGCTTTTAACCATATGAGTTCATCCGTGAGTTTCCTCATTGCTCGATATTCGGCTTTCGCACTTGAACATGACACCACCTTTTGCTTCTTGCTCTTCCAAGTTACTACATTGCCTCCAAGAAACGTGCAATACCCGGTGGTGGATTTTCGATCTTGTTTGTCTCCGGCCCAATCCGCATCACAATATCCTACGAGTGTTGTATCCTTGTTCCTTCCCATCCAAATCCCGTAATCGGATGTGCCTTTGAGGTATCGGAGAATTCTATCAACCATAGTCCAATGTCGTTGTCTTGGTGCTTGCATGTGTTGACCTATTTGGTTGACCGCAAAGCATATGTCCGGTCTTGTAATGGTGAGATAGATAAGCTTCCCAACCATTTTCCGATATTTGTGTATATCTTCAAAAAACTCCTCATCATCTTTCTCCCCCTTGCACGTTGCTTGGTAGGCATCTTCAAGAGGAGTGGAAGCTTTTCGTGAACCTACATCACACTCATTCAAAAGATCAAGTGCATATTTCCTTTGTGATAGATAAAGACCATCCGAAGAGCGGCATACCTCAATCTCAAGGAAATATTTCATTTCTCCTAAGTCCTTAATATCAAAAACAGAATGGAGATGAGATTTGATACCTCTAATACCGGTGATGTTGTTCCCGGTGATGATAAGATCATCCACATACACAAGAACAACCACAATACCATCCGTTCCTTTTTGTGTGATGAGTGCATGATCGGCCTCAGACCTTTGGAATCCATGATCACGCAATGTGTGGCTTAGTTTGTGTTACCAAGCCCTAGGTGATTGTTTGAGGCCGTAGATAGCCTTTCGAAGACGCAAAATATTACCGGGTCGAACAATGTGTTCCAAACCGGGAGGAGGATGCATGTAAACCTCATCATCAAGCTCTCCTTGTAGAAAGGCATTCTTGACATCCATTTGCCACAAAGACCAATTAAGGTTAGTTGCAAGAGATAACACAACACGTACAGTATGAAGTTTTGCTACCGGAGCAAATGTGTCATGATAATCCATGCCGTATGTTTGAGTGAATCCACGAGCAACTAGACGTGATTTGTGTCGATCAATGGAGCCATCACTATGGTACTTGATTGTAAAGATCCATCTTGATGAGACCGCCTTCTTGCCGAGGGGAAGTTCGGATTCATCCCAAGTGTGATTGCGAACCATTGCATCATGCTCATCTTGGACCGAGTCTCGCCATACCTTGTGTGATTTAGCCTCTTCATAGGTGCGAGGTACAAAGTCAGTTGTGAGCTTAGATAAGAAATCTTGATGGTCGTTTGGAAGTGTGGCAAGGTTACACATGACATGTTGTGGATGACCCTCGGCAATGTTGTTGAAGTATAGTTTGGAATGGAGACGGAGGGAAGGTGTACGAGTCCGAGTGCTTCGTCTAGGACCAGCTAGATGTGTTTGGTGTTCCTCAACATGGTGGAGTCCCGAACCAATTCCGGACGAGTCGCTGGAGGATCCTCCGGAAATATCATCTTTGGTCGTCGGGGAAAGTGCGCTTAGTGGGACTGTTGGGATCGTGCCCTGAGGCGCCACACCGGACGTGTCCTTCGGCTCCAGTTGGAGCGCGGTCTGTGGATCGGGTGGAGGCACCGAACTGGGAGTGTTCTCTGTTCGGAGCACTAGGTCTAGGTGGAGCACATCGTTCAGTTGGGGCGCATCCTTCGGCGTATCGGGAGCATCGGACGTGGTCTCGGACGTGGTGTGCGGACCTGGTACGTCTTCCAGTAGGGGTGAGGTAAGTGGCTCGACCAAGGGAGTGCTCCCGCTGTGGAGAGCGTCGCGTCTACCGAGCACGTCTTCCTTGTGGGGTGCGTCCTCCCTACTTGGTCCGATTCCAAGTTTTTCGAGAAGTTGTTGGAGACACTTAGCTCTCTCCATATCATTATGGGCTATGTCTTGGATGGTTGACCACTCTTGTTTCTCATAGAACCCGGTGCCTTCCATAAACCGAACATCCCTTGACACCATCACCCTCCGTGTTTCTGGGATATAGCATTTATAACCTTTTTGATTAATTGAGTAGCCTATAAACATTCCTTTGATGCTTTTGGCTTCTAACTTGGTCCTTTGTTCCCCTGGTATAAAGACAAAACACACACACCCAAAAACTCTTAAGTGATCAATAGTCGGTTTAGATCTTGTGAGTACCTCAAACGGCGTTTTGTCATTGAGCACTTTTGTTGGTGTTCGGTTGATAAGATAGCATGCCGAGGTTACTGCATCACTCCAGAATCTTTTAGGGACATTGTTGTGGAACATCATAGATCTAGCCACTTCCATGAGGTGTCGATTCTTCCTTTCGGCTACACCATTTTGTTGTGGAGTGTAAGGACATGTGGTTTGGTGAATGATGCCGTGTTTGGCAAGGTAGGTTTTAAACTCATGGCTAGTGTATTCCCCTCCATTATCACTCCTTAGTATTTTCACCTTAGCACTATATTGATTAAAAACATAAGTTTGAAAATTAGTGAAGGCTTCAAGAACTTTGTTTTTACTTGGCATTAGAGTGACCCAAGTATATTTAGATTTTTCATCAATAAATGTGACAAAATATTTATGATTATCTCTTGAGACACAAGGTGAGGACCAAACATCCGAATGAATTAAATCAAAGCAATTTTCATAAAAAGTAGTAGACTTTGGAAACACCGATCGACAATGTTTTCCAAGTATACATGCTTCACACGAATCAGTTTTAAACATAACCTTAGGAAGTAAAATATTCTATGCCCTAATGTGTGGATGACCTAGTCTAGCATGCCACAACTCATCACTACTTAGACTACGTGGTATTACCGAACTAGATAAACATGAATTTAAAGATAAATTTGGACTATTCTTGGCTTCATTTAGCAAGTATAATCCATCCTTGCTAACTCCATTTCCAAGTATCCTTCCACTCTTAATATCCTGAAATTGAATCGAGTTAGAATCGAAAATAGCTTTACAATTTAAATCACAAACGGTTTTATGCACACTAAGTAAGTTTGATTTAAAACTTGGAATATAAAAGGCTTGAGACTTCTTGTCAAATATTGTAAGTTCACCTAGGCCTCTAATAGGTATTCTTTTCCCATCCGCAATATTCACACAACCTAGAGTTGGTTTCACATTTTTAAGTAAATTGATATTGCTAATCATGTGATGAGTTGCACCCGAATCGATTACCAACGGTTTTGAAATTTTGGACACAAAGAAAGAGTTACCGGATTCCTTGAGTTGGTTAATGGTTTTTATGAGTTCTTCAAGTTCTGACCGCTTCACAAATTCCTCATGAACAGCCACCCTTGTTGAACCTTGGCTTGTATCTTCATTTGCCATATTTGCCTTTGCCTTTTCTCCTCGGTTTGGCTTTAGATGTGGATGGAGGGTCCAGCAGCGGTCCTTGGTGTGTCCCTTGCGTTTGCAATGGTCACACACAAATGTCTTCCTCTCATCTTGCCGGTAGGAAGCCTTGTTACCCATTACGAGTTCTCCTCTTTCTCCGATGAGATTTCTAGACCCTTGTTCCCTTTGAACTTGACCGCAAGTTTCATCCAAGGTAGGAAGCTTGTCTTGCCTTAGGAGGTGACTAATCAAGTCACCATAGACTGGATTCAAGTTCATGAGCATCCCAAATACCTTGTCTTGCTCAAGTCTTTCATGTAAAATCGAAGGATCTACCGTAAATGGTCTAAGCATCTCAAGTTCGGCCCAAAGAGATCTATACTTTCCAAACCATGCAGTAAATTCCATACCATCTTGCTTGAGGTTGTTAATGGCCTTCTTAACCTCATAGACTCGACCGATGTTGGAGAGATTTCCATAGACCCGTTTTAAAGAGTCCCATAATTCTTTTGCATTCTCACAATGAGAATAGGCTTCATGAATGGATGGGTCAAGTGAGCTTTGGATAATGACTAGTGCAACTTGGTCATCTTGATACCATTTTTCCTCATCTTCCTCAGCCGTGACTTCGACCCTCACATCACCCTCCTTTTCTTTTTCCTTCAAGGCAACCGAAACCGCCTTCTTTGGAGCTCCTTCAATATGAGCCCAAAGCCCTCGGCTTTTCAACACACTAGTGATGGTTCTTGACCATAAGAGGTAGTTAACTCCCTTGAGAACCACATTAGCTCCAAAGAATTTCAATTGTTCCATGATTTTCCCGAGACTCACTCTATTACCCAATGGTCCGAAGAAATCTTCAAGAACACAACAATGGAGGATTTGAAATTTTTGAGAAAATTGAGAATTAAAGAGAAGAGACTTGGTCTATAATGAACCTTGCTCTGATACCATGTGAGATTTTGAACAAAATATTGTAGAGATTATAGGAAATTGATGAAGAAGATTTGAAGAACGAAGAGAGTGAAATTGAGAATGAGAGTATGTGAAGAAGAGTTTTCTTACTCTTTTCTTGATTATTGTCATACACATTATGCTCCTATATATACAACACTAAAACATCTATGTAAGGAAGCTATATGCACTACACAATGTCTTTGTAAGACTCAAAAATAGACTTAACCAAAAATGGGATGAAGCTTTAATGAAAGGAGTGTTGTCTTCCTTCCTCTTTGGTGCCCAACGGCTCCTTCTCTCTTCCCAAGAGCCAACGGCTCTTCTCTCCTTTTGATGACTCCAACAGCTCTTTCTTCTTTTGTCTAAAGAGACATGTGACCTTCTTGAAACTTCCAACCTTTGGTTTCTTCCACAAGTTACCTTTACTTCTTTGTCAAGTCTTTGAAGATTCATGTTGGTTTAATACTTGGTTCCACAAAGGACAGGTTTGTAGTTGTACCGCATATATATATCATTAGACATCTAAGAACGTATTACTACGGATTTTTAGTGATTATTGACTTATTGTTGTAGCGACACGTTCGTGGCTAGATAATTGTGGTTAAGTCATGGTTATTTGATGATTTTTTGTAGATCTTTCCGGCCGTACGACCATGGATTCACTTTTATTTTTGACTATATTGATTGAATTGTACAAAAAACGTTTCTATTTGGTCCATTTGGATAATAATAGTATTGTATATATTTCTAATTGCAAACATGTTGATATCAAGTAGGTAGGCGGATGGGTAATAGAGTATTGAAGTTCAAATATAAAAACCAAAAAACGTGAGTCCAAACAGACTCGAAAATTAAAAGTTTTCCGAGAATGTTACCTTGGATTTTACTCTTTTTTAAATATTTTCTTTCTCTATGTTAGCTTAACAAAAACAGCAAGCAAACAAAATCTTAGGATTGGAGCCAAGTCATTAGAAACTTAGCAGCAACATACTATTCTCAATACCTCTCTACAAATAAGCAACTTTGAATCACCATCTTCATCAAACCAACACATTTCAACAAATCCTCACCCTCTGATCAAACACAATCAATGGCTTCTACAGACGCAGTTTACCACCCCAAACCAGCTCCAAACAATGACAGTACTACTGTTGTAGTACTTGTGTTTGTCTCTTTGGGTTGTGTCATGTTCTTAGCGTTTCTTGCGTTTGTTATTTGGTTTTTGTTCAAGAAGAAATGTAGGAAACAGCGTGAGAGATCTGAGGCAGTTCGTGTGAATGAACACTTTAACATGAAGGAAGCTATTGTTGAAGGACCTAATGGACAAAAGTCTGTGGTTTTCTCAGTTGAAGATGACGTTAAGATCGAAGATGCAATTAAGAAAGATGAGAAAGATCTTAAGAAAGATGGTGGAGTTGGATCTAGCTCTTCCCGTTCGTAAATGAGACATCATTAACTCATATATATTACCAAAATTTATAATTTATATTCTTATTGTATTTGTGTGTATTATTTGTTTGGTGAAATAAAAAGCAAAGTATTTTTATTTCTATACTTTGTTTAATATGCTCTTTATATTAATCGATTTTATTTAATAAAATATTTCTCTTCGTGGCAACCAATCAAAAAGTCTTCTTTTTTTTTTATTATGTAGTCGGAAAACAAAAAGTAGGAGGCCAACATATAGTTTATGCAAATTTATTAATTAAATGTTTTTTTTTCCTTTAAATCTGATTAGAGTATGTATGATGGTAGAAATATCCCAAACTACTTAATGTTGTACCCGAAATCTTTTTTTTTCTGAGTTACAAATAGTAGAAAACTTTAGGAAATATATTGAAATTTAGATTTTAAGTTATTCACGTGAAAATGTCAAATATAATTTTATAATATATTTTTTTTTAAATCTAATGTTATTGAACTAATAATTTTTAAAAATACAATCAAATCTATTATTATTAAAAATATTTTAAGCGTGTAATTGTAGACGATTCTAATAATTCTTGAAGTATTTTAGAAGCTTTCTTTAATTAAAATATAAAAGTCCATAATTTCTAATAAAATTTTGAAAGATTTTATAACATCACAAAAAGTTCTACAAATTTATCTAAATTTGTTTAAAACCTCATAAAAACTAAATCATTCACAATTCACATTAGTTCTACCATTTGATTCCTAAACTTTTTTAATTAGTTTTTATTTTTCAACTTTCTTAAACACAAATATATATATATATATGGGAATTAAGTTTGACCAAATGATTAATGTCTATCTCTATTTTTTTTTATCTAGGTAGATGTGTAGTTAGGTAGTGTTACTTTTTATGTTCAGGATAGTTGAATATTATAGTGTTTTTGATATATTAAATGAATTGTTGGATATCTGTATCTTTACTATTGATACTTTATTTAAAGATAAATAGTGATTTTATTTTTTGAAAATGATTTCAAATTCCGTGGTATATTGAAAATTTTCCCTAAACTTCAAGAAACTATTTAAAATATTAATCTAATGAATAATATAATATTTAAAATTATATAATCTCACTCTCTATAAACTAAGCTCTCAAGTTAAGACATAAACCTTGTAAACAAAACCCACAGAATCTCAAACCAGTTAAAGCACCCCCTGGTTTCACTCCGCGGTTTGTCTTAACAAACACCTGCCAACCTCAAAATTACCAGTTTACACTCAACTATCTGACTATTTAGTCCACGCATCATTGTTTCGTCACTCTCAAAGAACTCATAAATCTTGTTTCCTTCAACCATCCAAAAATGTATACGAACAAGTTTCTTCTCTCCAACACCACTCAATGGGCCACACAAAGCCCATCTCTCACCTCTCGATTTTACCGGCCAGGCAAGATCTCGGCCGTGGCAGCTCCGGCGAGACCAACACTAAAGCACCAGAATAGGATCCATTCCATGCCACCAGAGAAAATGGAGATCTTCAAATCTTTAGATGGATGGGCTAAAGATCAAATTTTGCCTCTTCTTAAACCGGTTGATCAATGTTGGCAACCAGCTTCTTTCTTACCTGACCCGGGCTTACATTTCTCCGACTTCACCGATCAGGTACACATTATGAATTTTGTTAGTAAACCAATCTTAACCAATGTAACAGATAAATTGTTAAAATAATAAGTTAAAATTTCTCACAAAAACCAAAAGAAAAGAAGAAAAAAATCTTACCATTTTCTTTCATTTTACTTAAATATTTTACATTTACAAATGACATTTACCTTATTGGCAGACGGTAGGTAAGTCCAGTTAAGTCAGCACATTTGCATAACCCGGGATTGAGTGTCCATTCCTACATTATGTAGGAATTTGGCTATTGGGACGGCCAGTTGTTGACCAATATAATCGGCTGTTGAAAAAAAAAATATTTTACACTTTTATTTATTCTTTAAAGAAATAGTTATTTCAATTTTTTCAATTAAAATATTTATTTCTATAAAGTTTAAATTACTATACTAACAAAATAATAGCAATTTTTTTACATATTTTAGCATACTAAATTATTGTTTGAATATATTAGTTTATTGTTAATATATTAAATTATTATTTTAAAGATAAAAAAATCAGTAAACTAAAAAATAAAGTCAAACTTCAGTCTAACCAAAATGTATATTAATTTTCATTACTATATCTATATTTCAACTAGAGGAAAAAGAATAATTATTTTATATAATATTTTAAAATAATCTAATCACGTACGATCACTAGCTTTTTAACAAATATATAAAAATAAAAAATGTCTAAATGTTTTTGCATGTATTTATAATATGATAGGTGCGTGAGCTAAGGGAAAGAACGGCCTCATTACCGGACGAATACTTTGTGGTATTGGTCGGAGATATGATAACAGAGGACGCGTTACCGACTTACCAGACGATGATCAACACGCTCGATGGTGTAAGGGACGAGACTGGAGCGAGTGAGAGTGCGTGGGCCACTTGGACTCGAGCCTGGACGGCCGAAGAGAATCGTCATGGTGATTTGTTACGGACTTACTTGTACTTATCTGGTCGCGTTGATATGCTTATGGTCGAACGTACCGTTCAGTATCTCATCGGCTCAGGCATGGTTAGTGTTTATTTATTTAATTTTTAAGAATCTTTTTAGAAAAAAAATTAAGAATCTATATATGGTTAATAGTATAAATCTAATTTTAATAGAGTTTTCCTTCTTTTTTTGGTTTCATTTTATTGATAGAGGATTTTGTCATTGTTGGTTCTGGTTTGATTCTTGGTTTGCCTTTTTGTTTTTTTTAATCTCAACTTTTGGTTTATCAAATATTTCTTAAAAAGAGAACCAAATATGAAGCTATAGTGGGGTTTCTTTTTATTTTCACATATTTCATTTTATAAAACATGAATTGAGAGAAAATAGAAACTAATTGCCACTTGGTCTATTTCGATTTGGTACGGTACGACTTTAATTCGGTTTAGACCTAATAAGCTTTAAATTTATTTGTTAAAATCAACATTATTTTATCTCTATGTTGATTAATGATTACAGATAAATTAAATATTGTGGTTTCTTATAACCGGTTTGGTTCGCTTAAGCTGATGTTAATTTTAGCGTTTTCGGTTTAAGTATTATTGTTTATATTAGGTTAGGTTGGTTTGAGTAGATTTAGTTGATTCGGATTTGGTCAATCAATAACCTCTTCAATTTGGCAATATCAGGATCCAGGAACAGAGAACAACCCATACTTAGGCTTCGTATACACATCATTCCAAGAGCGAGCTACATTCGTGTCTCATGGCAACACAGCACGGCTCGCTAAAGCTGCTGGAGATCCCGTCCTGGCTCGAATCTGCGGTACCATTGCAGCAGACGAGAAGCGTCACGAGAGAGCCTATGCAAGTATAGTTGAGAAGCTTCTTGAGATTGATCCAAATGGTGCAGTCACAGCTGTTGCTGATATGATGCGAAAGAAGATCACAATGCCGGCTCATCTAATGACAGATGGTCGAGACCCGATGCTATTCGAACATTTCTCAGCCGTGGCTCAACGGTTAGGGGTTTACACGGCGGATGATTACGCTGATATCTTGGAGTTTTTGGTTGGACGGTGGAGATTGGAGAAGTTAGAGGGATTGACGGCTGAAGGTCAACGTGCACAGGAGTTTGTGTGTGGCTTAGCGCAGAGGATTAGAAGGCTTCAAGAACGTGCAGACGAAAGAGCTAAGAAGCTTAAGAAGCCTCATGAGGTTTGTTTTAGTTGGATCTTTGACAAGCATATTAGTCTGTAAAATCCTGAAATATTAATTTTATTTTTATCTCGTTTTTTATTTGTTTAATTGTCATGTTTTCTGTTTTGTTAGATCAGTTTTTTAAGTTTTTACTTCTGTAATGTGTTTTTTTTTTAACTTTCATTTTGTGTAATTTTGAAGATGGTTAGAAATAGAGATGTTCAATCTGGAAAAACCTATTTGATCTGATCCAAATCAAAGTGAAATGATTAATTAAGAATAATACATCATATCTTATTATAATATAAAACATGAATTGTATGGCATAGATACGTAGCAGTTAGGAATTGAATCCACAAGGAATTAAGATCACACACTAGGAATATATGAAACAATTAAAGGTAAGCTATTAAAGCTGATTGGTTTTTAAACTAAGATGATAACTAAAAATACAAAATCAAACCAAACAAAATAGGCTACAATCAACTAAAAACAGAGCATATAAAAGCAAGATGAATTCAAATATTAGAATGCTCAAAATGTACGCGCAAGCAACAAGAGATAAGCTAAAAACGGATTTAATTTCAAGAAAAAAACATCAGATAGCAAACAAATTACTTACAGTTATTTGGAATAAAAGTTTATCAATAAAAGTTTGCCTAAATTTTGGTTTCAACTTTCAAGCTAGAAAGGAGAGACTTTTTTGGGGGAGTGGTGAAAGGAGGTTTCCACGGCTCCATCAATGTCACCATTTTTCGTTTGGTCTTCTCTTTGTGTTTGTTGTTAGCTATTGTTGGTGTATAGGATATGTAGATTCATATTAATTTTAATGGTAAGAATATTTGGGTTTCGATTTTCATGGCAAGAATGTCCCTAATTAGATTTAAGTTAAATCCAAGTTTAAGTGCTTGTTAATTGCAGTTTGGATTGATCGATTAGTTCATTTTCATTTTGATCAGGCGTTGTGCTCTTTTGGTTCTGGTTCCCTCCGTTAAAGGTTTGTTTCGCTCTTTGTCAATATTTCATAGACTTGATCGAGGTCTAGTCATTTTCTGAGTTTTACTTAGACGTAAAATTGGTCGATTGATGTTTCGACTTCGTCACTTCTGTAAGATTTCTTTCTTGCTTTCGTGTTGTTTAGTGCCATTTAGTTTGTCTTCGGTCTCGCTTTCAAATAGGGTTCTCTTTGTGGCTTCGCGCAATTCAAATTTCTAGATTCATTATTGTTGGTGTAGTAACTCTTTCTTCATTTGTGAGGTACACATATTCGCTATAAGAGGTTTCTCATTCCTTCCTGGTTCCTGATGCTACGAGAGTGGATTGATTAATGATTATGAAAATGGAATCAGATTTTTGTATTTTATGCATCTCAACTGTGGTTTGATCGTCTAATTTAATGAGTTAAGTTGACCATAAATAAATTTAGAAGTTTTTAATTTGTGATATACTACATATGGTAAGAGACGGAAACATGCTAATTGATGTTGCTATAGAATGAATAAAACTAGTTGCTTTAGGAAGTATAGAGCAGATAGATTCAGAAAATGATGTATAATTGCTAAGTAAATAGCTATTTAGAACGAATTATTCTCTATTTTCCTAAAATGTGTCATTGGTAGGAAAAGATATTTTGATAAGATTAGATGCCAATGTAATTTTTATGGAGCTAAAATTATTAGAGAATTTGTTTTCAAAAGAAAAAATGCCAGTAAATGATATGTTTAATTATTTTCTAAATGCATTTATTGTATATAAAATTTTACTCAATAATTATTACAACTATAAATGTAGATTTTCAGAACAAAATTTGTTGAAATCATACATGTGGATGATTATAATACAAGAGAAATTAAACAAAATAGCTTTCATAATAATTTAGAATGATATTTTCAAAGAAATAGATAAAGAAATTAGGACTGATGATTTTGTTGGTAAACATATTATAAGAACAATGTTTTAACTTTTTTATTTAGACATATTCAGTTATTATGAAAAGAAACAGAGTATAAATAATCTATAAAATTGTAAACTGTTTTTAGTTAGTTGAATTTGAATTTAACTCTCAGTATTCTCCTTGACTTCAAAATAATTCTTGGTTTGTATGTTTGTCAGTCTTTTTGGGTTTAAAAATAAATAACTTATATTCAATGAGAAAATTTTACTTATGATTAGAAAAAACTAGCATTCGGTCCAATATTAAACCTATTATCCTTATGTAAATTCATAAAAATTTGAGAATGTGAGTAAAAATATTATATTGGAGTAATTATAGAATAAACAATCATGTATGGTATATAATATTTGATATCTGATTTACGTTATGATCTTCCATAAATGAAACAAATTATGGAAAAAGTTCACTACTTTAATTCACTGTGTTGATGATGAAAAAAATTACATTTTAGTATGGTGTATATCGTATAAGAATTTCTTTTATTTATTTCTTAAATCAAAAGATTCGAAATTTATATGTAAATGAGATTTATTCTAATAAAATTAAAAATTTACTTTTTAAGAAAAAAGTTACTTATGATTAAAAGAAATTAGAATTTTGTCCAACACTAGACCTATTAACTTTACGTAAATGCAACAAATTTTAAGAACATGAGAATCTGAGTGCAGAGATTATATTAGAGTGATTTTATAATATTGTTGAGAACTAATATTTGACAATACATACTAATTTTTAAAAATTTCCGAATATGTTCTATATAGCTAAACAATGTATAACTCTTTTAAAAAAATAATAGTGTTGCGGAATATAGAAATAAATCATTTAGTCCTTAACAAAAAAAAATTCATAAATTATATAGTTGAATTATTTATTTCTATAATACAATATAAAATACGGATATATATATATATATATTTAATTTTATCATGTCACACTATAGATTTTTGTAAACAAAGAAATATAAAATTTATCAGTAGAGAAAACATATATTATGTGAAGAAGAGAAAAAAAATGGTGTGAAGTAAACATTTGTGCTAGGGCATGTCATTGACTTCCTTTGAGAAGAAGAGAGAGAGACTGAAGAAAAAGTAAGAAAGGGAATGAAATAAATCCGATCGAATACAATTTTGACGTCCGCAAGGACACTATTCTCCCTCTTCATCTTCTTCTCTCTCTCTAAAACATACAGCGAAGAACAGGACACAATACTCTGAGCTTTATTAAAGGTATATAATTTAATTAACCCAGAAAACAATTTGTAGGCGGCATATAATTTTTTTGCTTCTTTTTGTTTCTTTTTTTTGGTTTATCCCAAACTCAGCAACAATAAAAAACCCTAGAAGACGACCAAGTTTCTTCTTCTTCTTCTCTATCTTGCTTCTACTGATTTGTTCAGAACTTTCATTTTGTAATTTGGTTTTATTCGCTGAACAAAGTCGAGTTTTTTAAGATAAAAGAGCTGATTTTGGTATGTACAGTTTATCCCTTTTTTTCTACGATTCTCTTTGATTTGAGGACATTTTCTTCAATTCCAGCTCCGGTGAGTCTTGTTTTCCGATGTAGATGTTCTTCAGTAGCATCTCTCTTTTGTCAATTAGGGTTTGATCAATATTCTTCTTAACTTTTTTTGTCTACTTTGTCTCGCGACTATTCTTTGATTTTGGGTTTTCTTTTTTTTTTGTTGTTTAAGGTGGTGAGCTCGAATGGAGTAGATTTGTTTAAAGTTTACAGATATCGATCTGAAATTCGTTTTGTATCAACAGAGATTTCGGAGCCCTTTTGAAGACAGTGGCTGGTCTAGAATGTTCGATACGGAATCTCACCACTCAGATTCAGCTCATTTCTACATCTGTTTCGTGGAATTTACGACTCTGAAACTTATCATTGGTCAGAAAAAACACGTTTCAACTTCATTGTGCATTGAAGTCTTCTTTGGTCCAACACAGAGTTGAGATTATAATAGTTTGTAACGCCGTGAAATCATCAGTTGTTCTTGCCTTTTTTTGATTGTGAGCTTGTGATTGTAAGATTATGGTACCATCAGAGCCGCCTAATCCAGTTGGTAGTGGCGAAACTGTTCCACCTTCTATTTTAGGAGGACAAGGAGGAGCTCCTTTGCCTTCTCAACCAGCATTTCCTAACCTTGTTTCTCCGCGTACTCAGTTCGGTAATAACATGAGTATGAGTATGCTTGGAAATGCCCCAAACATATCTTCTCTCCTCAACAATCAGTCTTTTGTAAATGGTATTCCCGGTTCTGTGATGTCTATGGATACAAGTGGGGCTGAGTCAGACCCTCTGTCCAGTGTCGGGTTTAGTGGTTTGTCATCGTTTAGTACGCCAAGTATGGTGTCACCGCGCACATCAGGTCAAGTTCAGGGTCAGCAATTCTCGAGTGTTCCATCTAACCAGTTATTGGCAGAGCAACAACGCAATAAAAAATTGGAGCCTCAGAGTTTTCAACATGGTCAGCAGTCAATACAACAGCAGCAGCAGTTTTCAACAGGGCGTGGAGGCGGGTTACCAGGTGTGGGACCTGTCAAGGTGGAACCTGGTCAGGTTTCAAACGACCAGCGGCATGGTCAAGTACAGCAGCCGCAACAGAAAATGTTGAGAAACCTAGGATCAGTTAAGTTGGAACCGCAGCAACTTCAGGCTATGAGAAACTTGGCCCAAGTGAAAATGGAACCTCAACATTCAGAGCAGTCATTGTTACTCCAACAGCAGCAGAGGCAACAACAGCAACAACAACAACAATTTCTTCAAATGCCGGGGCAATCTCCGCAGGCTCAGATAAATATGTTTCACCAGCAGCGCCTTTTGCAACTTCAACAACAGCAACTACTGAAATCTATGCCTCAACAGCGTCCTCAATTACCACAGCAGTTTCAACAGCAGAGTTTACCCCTGAGGCCACCTCTGAAACCAGTGTATGAGCCTGGAATGGGTGCCCAGCGTCTTACACAATATATGTACCGACAACAACATAGGCCTGAAGTAAAGCTTTTTACCATTAATGATTTCTTTTCAGCCTAGTGCTTCCCTTCATGATTTACAGTTGTGTCTAATATATTTTGCAGGACAATAACATTGAGTTCTGGAGAAAATTTGTAGCTGAGTACTTTGCTCCTAATGCGAAAAAGAGATGGTGCGTTTCTATGTATGGCAGTGGTCGGCAAACAACTGGCGTATTTCCTCAGGTTTACTGCTCAATGAACTTGCTCCTATCTGTAACTGTAATAAGATTGTAAAGCGCTTGTCTTTTTCATCTAGATCCATCTTCTTATGCTAAACTAATTTCATGCAACCACGCCATTTGTCTTGATGGGTAATTGTTTCATGTTAGACCTCTTTATATGGGTAATCTTGTTTACAAACATTGCAGGATGTGTGGCACTGCGAGATTTGTAACCGAAAGCCTGGACGTGGTTTTGGTATGTTATTTACATGATCGACGCTTGAGCTGAAATTGGCTTTCGTAATGTAGTAATTCTTAAAAGATCTTATAGAAAATTCTTTCCGTACTCATCCGCTGTCTGCTATATGCCTCTTTCGTTGTTTAGAGGCAACTGCCGAAGTCCTCCCACGGCTTTTTAAGATTAAGTATGAAAGTGGCACTTTGGAAGAACTTTTATATGTTGATATGCCAAGGGAATCTCAGAACTCATCTGGTCAAATTGTCTTGGAATATGCAAAAGCAACACAAGAGAGTGTATTTGAGCATCTTCGAGTTGTTCGTGATGGCCAACTTCGAATAGTTTTCTCTCCAGATCTTAAGGTTCTTCAAACTACTCGCTTTCTCTCTTGGCAAACTATTATACCATTATATTCTCTACAAGCTCTTTATTCTTGTAAGTTCCTTTTCAGATATTTTCTTGGGAATTTTGTGCTCGGCGGCATGAAGAGCTAATTCCACGAAGGCTTTTGATACCTCAGGTAACTTCCAGAAAGAATAGCATTTCTCCTGCATCTTATGGCTTTATCAGTTTATTGTTTTTAACAAAGTGGTAGAACTAGTCTTTAAAGAGACCTATGTGTTTGTGGCACGTATGTTGTGCTAGGAAGTTATTACTCTTAGAGATAGTATGTTTGGAGATGTGACCTTTTCTTAGTTACAAATCGCATATGCTGCCTTAAAGTTGGTCTAGTCTACCTTGATGTTGTCTTATGCTTTTTTGTGTAACTAGAATTGTGTATCTTTATTTTATTTTTTAGTAAAATATTACATCTATATCAATGAAAATGGCTTGGGTAGTTAGCTATTTTCTTATATTATGTACAGGTTAGTCAGCTAGGATCGGCAGCTCAAAAATATCAACAAGCCGCTCAAAATGCAACAACAGATTCTGCTCTTCCGGAATTACAAAATAATTGCAACATGTAAACTTCATCTTTTTTGTTGTTAAATTGATAACACAAGTCCTGTTGTTTGACTTTCTATTGGTGATCTCTGTTGTTGATGCCACTCTTATGCAGGTTTGTTGCCTCTGCTAGACAATTGGCAAAGGCCCTGGAAGTACCACTCGTAAATGATTTGGGATACACAAAGAGATATGTTCGGTGTTTGCAGGTATATGGGGAATGTCTTAATATGAATCAAGTGCCAATGCAATTTGTTGCATAATATGAATCTACCATTGTTGTAACCCTATCCCTGTGACCATGTTTTCCAATTCACATTGATCTTTTGCAATATTGTAGATCTCAGAGGTGGTAAATAGTATGAAGGATTTGATAGATTATAGCAGAGAAACTAGAACAGGACCAATTGGTAAGTTGAAGTACTACCTTTCAGTGTAAATGGTGTTTCTCATCTTATAGCATCTATTCTTTTCCTTCATGGATTATACTATCTTTTCATTCACATTTTTGGTTGAAATAAAGGAAGTATGATTTTTTGTACTCCTATGATGACTGGTATCTACCTCTTGATCTCTCTCTTTGGTACAGAGAGCTTAGCCAAGTTTCCTCGGAGATCAGGCTCTTCATCTGCACTGCCTGGTCCTTCTCAGCAACCTGGTGAACAGCTAAGGCAGCAGCAACAACAACAGCAGCAGCAAACAGTCTCCCAGAATACAAACAGCGATCAAAATTCTAGGCAAGTGGCACTAATGCAGAATAACCCTAGCAATGGTGTAAATTATGCGTTTAACGCAGCTTCTGCATCCACCTCAACCAGTAGCATCGCAGGGCTCATCCACCAAAATTCAATGAAAGCAAGACATCAAAATGCTGCTTACAATCCTCCAAACAGTCCCTATGGAGGGAACTCTGTTCAGATGCCGTCACCTAGTTCCTCAGGTACCGTGGGGCCATCATCGCAGCAACAGCAGCACAGTGGGCCACCAACATTTCAGTCTCCAACATCTTCATCTAATAACAATAACAATAACCCCTCTCAAAATGGGATTACATCCGTTAATCACATGGGTTCTACAAACTCACCGGCAATGCAACAGGCAGGTGATGTTGATGCAAACGAATCTAGCTCAGTTCAAAAGATACTGAACGAGATACTGATGAACAATCAAGCTCATAATAGCTCAGTAGGAGGAAGCATGGCTGGACACGGGGCTTTCGGGAATGATGGGAAGGCAGCTAATAATGTAAATAGCTCTGGTGTTCTCCTAATGAATGGCCAAGTGAACAATACCAACCCAGGTATTGCAGGTGCTGGTGGGTTTGGTGGTGGGATGAGTCAGTCCATGGCAGCTAATGGAATTAATAATATAAATGGGAACAATAATCTTATGAACGTAAGAGTTGGGATGATGGGCCGGGATCCAAATGTTCAACAGGATATAGGAAACCAGCTCTTAGGAGCTGTGAATGGTTTCAGCAATTTTCAGTGTGATTGGAACGCTTGAGAAGATAAAAGATGAAGAAGAAGTGACTTTGAAAGGGCTATGTTTTGCTTGAGCACCATCAACAACTTAACTCAGGATAAGGATAGGCCATAAGCCGCGATATTGTGCTTTAAGAAAGGAAAGAGTCAAATCTTTGTACCAACAACTGGTTTCTAGGTCACTCCACAATCACCGTATCTTTTGAGTTACTGTTTCCTTTTTTTTTTAAATCTTTGGGGAGTTTTCTTATGCTTTATAGTATAATGTACATCTTTGTATGGATGTGTGTTCCTTAGGGCACATCATCGAGGAGGCAATGAATCATGCTCTATCCTTCATTTTTCTCTCTTCCATGTGTTAACCAGAACTCTTATACAACAAATACACCTACGAGCGATTTTCCCGTGGCTAAAAGACTGAATCTAGTGGCAAATTTGCAAAACTCTAAAGACGTCAATTTAAACAAAACATTGCTTGAATAAGTAGATTAATATGTGGATTACAAATCTGTTGGGAAGACATGACCATAAGTGGACAGTTCCAGACGCACCAAATAGCTTATCAAATGGATATTGTCATTAATTAGTATGAGCAGAGAGGCCTATAGACTAAGCGAGATCGCTTTTTAGAACTCTGTCCCTTTTTTCCACTGCTAGTTGGTGTTTTAGAACTCTGCAGGCGTTTTTCTCCTCTCCCGAGAGTCACAGATGTTCATAGACTGACAAGTATCCTGTTTCCTCATTGAGGACTCTTCTAACTCACTCTTCCTTCAACATCCTCACCAACTGCTCCACCATCAAAGTGAGGTACAAAGGGCTTTTTAATGGCCACTATACATATGCAACATATAAGCAAATGAGATTTATTAGAGCCAACGACTTGGATAGCTAAAAAATGAAGATTAGATCAGCGTTACCTTCATCTTTAAGTCTAGCAATAGAGACAGTCAAATCCAAAATGCCATGTGTGTTTTCATTAACTCGAACCTGAAAGGTTTTCTGCACTCCGACGTCACTAGCAACCAAAGTCATGTAGTAAGAGGACGCACAGCTGACCTCCATCTCAATGACGTATGTATCTATTGCAGGTGAAGGAATCAGAGTGGAAAGCTTCCAATTGGATTTCTCTATATTTGGAACTTACAAGTGTAGCATGTAATAAATTAATCTTACTGAAGCCTAATCAACAGATATGCTTTATTTCATCTCGTTAAAATATAAATACCATGAGTTGGTAACAATAATAAGTTTCATGTATGTACGTAGTTTGTTTAAAAAATGATACACAAATTTCCCCCAGATTAGATCCTAATACACACAATTTTTGTAGACTTTTACACTGATAAACAACCAAATTAAAATTATATATCCAAAGAATATTAAGATATGAAGCAAATATAAAAAAATTAATTAAAAGGAAGCTTACACGCTGATCATCATGAAAGAACCTTATTTCAGTAACACACGATTATAGAGATGAGATAGGAAATGACAGTGATGCCCTTTATGTGTTGTTTAGTTCTCCAAAACGACAACTAAACATGCGTTTCATTTGTCTCTAGGAAAAAAACCTCACAAAGCTTAGAATGAAACCACCTACCAACTGCGGAATCTATCTTAATCTCATGGTTATTCTCTGTTTGATTTTCTAACCTTTAAATGACCTTATTTTTGACAGATTAACAGTAATAGCTCCACCTTAGAAAGATTTTCAAAACCCTTGAATCTGGTTGCATTTGCAAGTTTTCTCAATTTTGATGTTAATTTTCTGCAAATTTTTCTTTGCCTAATTGATTATACTTTTGTCTTCTCATTTCACCGTTTTGAATCACTTGTCAGGATATCTGATTCAAAATCAGAAACCGTCATCTAACCATTATAATTATTTTGACTAATCTTTAAGACATGCAACTTATTCTTCAAATAACACTTGATGCAATATTTATTCTTTTTCAGCCTTAGGAAGGCTTGCTCAGCTGAAACATGTGTCCATAATTTTTTTTGTTTCAAGAATATATCTTTGGTTTGATAAACTTCTTCAGTTTGTATTGTTTTGACATTATGTCAATTAATTTTTTACGTGCATTATATTTATGATTTAGCTTATCAAAGGGCTAAGTTTGAAAAATTTGTTTCCATATGGAAAAAACTCTTGCTTTGTTGAAGATACCAGTGAAGCCATGAACTATCTTAGGTACAAGTTAAATGTGTATTTTGAATTATTTCTCTCATCCTTTATCTAACTTTCTTTTGTTTCCTTGTGTGTAGAATAAAAAAAAGCAAAGAAAGTCTGAGATCTGATGATCTGGAAACTCTATGAAATTCTAATCTGGAAAGAAACACATTGTTTGACATAATGTTTCATTCTATTTGTGAAGTTATGCTGAAGCAAAACAGATCTAAACAAGAGCCTATGTTCGAAGTTAATCCATACAAAATAGGTTAAAAAATCAAGTGTGTTTCAGAGAATGAAATAAGAGATTCAAGTCTTTAGTAGGAAACAAAACAAGAGGTTCATGGTTATAACGATATATCATGAATTTCCAAAAATAGAGCATCAAGTGTTATTTGAAGAACAAGTTGCAGGTCTTAGAGATAAGTCAAAAGTTGTCTAAGGGTTTATTGTTTCATGAAGGTTTCTGATTTTAAATAAAATATCCTGACACGTGATTCAAAACCATGAAACAAAAAACCAGAAGTAAAATTCATTTGACAAAGAAGAGCTTGAAGAAAATTAAGCTGAAAACTTTCTAAGGTGGAACACTACGTGTTAAACTGTCATAAGTAAGATCTGGAAAATCAAACCGAAGAATAAGCATGAACTTAAGATAAATACAACAGCTGGGATGTGGTTTTATCTAGATGAGACAAGAGATATGATGCAGGAAAATTACAGGCCCAAGTTCGATTTTGTGTTAACAGATTTCAAATCTTCATGTTTTCTATTTCAAATTTCGAAGGAAACTCATTTCCTTACCGCTAAGGCAAAATGTGTGAACTTGGTAAGTTTCCTAGTATAAAGAAGAGAAAAAAATGATATTTGGTTGGCAATGTGGGATTAAGATCTTATCTTTCTAAGTTTTCTAAAATGTAGAGTTTGTTGTTCTTTTCCTAGGTCACATTGACAATAGATTTAGTTTGGAGGAGAAATTTTTGTTGACGTTGAAAAGTTTGGAGAGGTTTTTGTTCCCCAGAGAGAGAAATGAAACATATGTTTATTTGCTGTTTTGGAACATACCTGTTGATTAGGCTTGAGTAAGATGAACTTATTACATGGCTCAACTGTAAGTTTCAAATATAGATAAATCCAATCAGAAGTTTCCCACTCCTTCACCTGCAAAAGCAATAGATACATACATCATTGAGAAAAAACAAAACTGATGATGCATGTTGCGTCCAATTACATACTATGTAAAATCGATTTGTATCATTGAAAACATCATCCGAAGGCCAATCAGACAATTCATCTTGGAAGTGAACATCATCCACAAGTGCTTCACCATCAAAGTGAGGTACAAAGGGCTTAATGGTCACTATTTCATCTTTAAGTCTAGCAATAGAGACAATCAAATCCAAAATGACATGTGTCTTTTCATCAACTCGAACCTGAAACGATTTCTACACTGAGCCGTCTAAATCGCTAGCAAACAAAGTCATGTAGTAAGAGGACACACAGTTGGCTAACGTGCTATACTTCTCTAGGGCACCGAGCACGAATTTGTCCCCTGATAGAAAGAGGAAAATTGAATTGAATGGAACTGGAGCATGAAGATTAATTAAGGAGAGTACTAGTTTGATAATGATACCAGCAACATATTGTAACGATGAAGCCCCACCAAAGCATAACGCTTGACGAAGGTACCACAAAAACTTCGCCTTTGACAGTCCACTGGAAAATGGTGGTTGAACAAGATCCTCAACATCGAAACCCTAACAAAAGAATCCATCAACAAGTAATCAGTTCGGAAAACCCTAGATAGAAGCAATCGAAAAATTGAAGCATAAATTGGATCAACTTACTTCAGATTATTCATTCGTCAACCGTCTTAGCCCAAGTGTTACGCAAGAGATAGTATATTTGAACTTACAAAAGGGCCTGAATTTAGCTCAAAATAGGAAAGAAAGGGGTCTGATAACTGTAGCAGTAATCAAATTTCATTTCCAAAGTGTAATCATTCATACTCACATATGACAGTATTCAACATTGACAAAAAAAGGAAAAAAAAAACTGCATTTTCAGAAAGAGTAGTCTTTCAGATCTGCTTTGGAGTCGTCCATGTCAATCTCAGACAAGCATTCTTCAGCACTAAGAGGAGGGAGTTTGCGAGTCTTACGTTTAAGGTTTTGTTTGTGCCAATCACTCTTACAATGCTCTCTATATTGCTTAGCTTCCCCAACGAACGTGTTGCAAGTACTGCACTTAGTTCCCTTCTTTTCTTCTCCTCCTTCTTGCTTTATGTTACCTGCAATACCTATCTCTTGCTTCTGCATTTTCTTGCTAAGTTCATTGACAGTCTCGGTCAAATGCTTAGGCTCAGTCTCATCAGCAGGTAACAATGGCTTATGTGTCTGCAATGCCATATCATCATGCTCATCGTAATGATCCATGCTTGTGTCACCTTCTGCGTGAACTGACACAGCAAGTATTTCTAGTCTCCCCTGCAGATTCCTCACAAGGGAATCACACTCTCGGAAAAGACCCGGTTCCATCTCGCAGACCTGCAAAAGTATGTAGTCGCCACAATCAGGGAGAACTAATGAAGTAAAAGGTTCAATATGTTTGAAGATATAGATAATTACAGTGGACATCTGCGTTCCAGATTCATCTTTGGACACAACACTAGCATCCCATTCTTTTAGCTTCTCCATAAGCGAGGGAAAGTTTTGAACAGGAACAGTGAGGCGCAGTCTCATTGGAGAACGCTTTATAGGGAAGTGCTTTTGCAGCTCACGTATGACATCAAGAGCCTGGATACAGTTTCATTATGAAAATCACGTCTCACATAAACTTTTAGTAGAAAGCACACAAGTCAATATGTTTCAACGATAATGTAAGACTCGTCACCTGCTTCTTGGAATTGCTATTAGAATCAACCGCGAAATGAATTTCATGCATTAGGCGCTCTACCATGCTGATGGTATAAGGGCGTTGGGTTTCAGGGTTGATGGTTTTCTGCATAACAATTGTTGCAATATCCCGAAACTGGCTTGAGAGCTGTGATTCTCTCTCTTTTCCAGCAACTTGAAGCTCTCCCTTCTCCAAAATCTGAACACAAGAGTTGAAAATGCAATATATCAGACATTTGAAGGAAGGCAGAACTTCAAATCCTAATAAATCAAACAGGCCATAACATACATCGATGCATATTTTTGTATGATCATCTGATCCGAAGGCCTTTATCAAGTCTTTAGATTTGGCAAGAACTCCTTTCGAAACATTCGAATAAACAGTATGTGACTGAAGCACTTCATCTATATCTTTCTCCCTGCATGAACATTTAGACTCAGAATCACATTACTTTTCCAAAGAGTTTGTTTAAAGCCAAAATATAGAGAGCTTTAATGAGTAATTACAAAATTTCATCACCAAATGAAACTCACAACCTAAAACACTAATCTGGGCGCTAATCTGAGGCATCATAACACCAAAATTCATCATAATATAACATTTCATTACATTATTTACAAAGGTGAACAACTAAAGTAAGCTTATAACATTCATAACATCTATTGAATCACAAAATATGTAAGCATCAGTACAGGACCAGTGAAGAACAAATATTGATGATGCCAATACACTCGTTTTACTTTAGATTAGAATAAACATATTATCCAATTTCACACCATTTTCATACCTTTCTACAGTGATAAACAACCAAATCGAAATTATATCCAAATTAGGCAAAATCAAGCCGCAACCAATCGAGAACAAGGCAAACGAAGATTAATCGAAGCGAATAAAAGCTTACACGCCGGACCGCCATGAAAGGACCTTATTTTTGTAACAAGCGATCTCGAAGCGATTGCCTTGCTTTTTGAGCCGAACCACTGCAACGTTCGTCAACCTCTTCTGCCCTACAGGCTGCACCAGGGTCTTCGACATTTTTGCTCTCTCTCTTTCGTGACTTCAGGAATTTGGTTGAAAAAATCTGAATAGATTAAAAGGTTAAGCCGCCTTGATTCAGCCGAACCACAACCTGTGCGAAGTGATGATACAGAGGACAAGATGAGACTGATATGATTATAAATTGACAGCGACGATCGGGAGAAGAAAGAAGAAGTGAGGAACCAGAGAAGAAGAAGATAGGAGTCAGAAGATAGAAACGGCAATTTAGGGTTTTTCTTTTCCTTTCCTTTTTTTTTTCCCAACTCAACTCAAATTAACCTATACACAGTTTTACACTTTTACTCCTCAGGTTTTAACTTTTAACTTTTAACGGAGTCTGGTTCAAGTGAATGTAGCTTTTGGTCATAGTTTTTTTTTTCTTTTTTTGGTTAAAATTTTGGTTAACCCCAACTTTGAATCCTTTTATTCTACCTAAAACATGCTAGATTATTGGCTGTAGGAGGGCCAATCTTCTATATATCAAATTCATATAAAATTTTATGGTCTTATACATTTTCTTTCATTTTTTTGGGGAAGATTTGGCTTAGGCTTTCATGATTTGATTGATTTCATTGTCTTATATAATCATCTCTTCTTCTATCAAATTTTCTATGTTTTCATTCTCTTTTGTAGTCATAATTTTTAATCGATCTTTGCTTTTCTTTTTCGGAAAAGAATCGAACTTTGCTAAAACTCTACTTAACTTTTGATAGGAAGAGAGGAACAAAGAGTTCACAAGAACATGTCTCTTAATTATTGCTATTTTGGAAATGTTTATATTCAAGAATTGATTCTAGACATGTGTAATACGTGCATTTGTACCGGACCTAAAATTCTTTTAAAAAAGTTTATATGGTTCTTAATACCTATTTTTTCTATAAATTTGTTGCCAGGGTTTTGCTCAGACACAAGTGTAAATTTACTTTATATAACTCCTTACATTGATAAGCCTAATCGAATGTTGATTGCCAGTATCTATGAAAAAATATTTTTAGTTCCTTAGAAAACTATTTTAATAACATAATCATATATAGAATATAAATTTTTAATTTGATAAAAATAACTATATAATATATTGTTTTCTTATAATTTATGTTTTCGAGGAATTAATAAAAAAAAAACAATTACTAGTGTATAAAATACAGTAGAATTTTGAAGTTAGTTAAGACTTATAAAAAAAGTTTTCAACGGGTAAATCACC
>JAKUCM010002092.1:0-22034 GCA_023374145.1 Lepidium sativum
GAGAGATCCTCTATGGAGAGCTAATATTTTTCTGAATTGTTTACACTTTCTATCTTTATATAATACAGTATTTTTTCCCGTGTATAGATTTATGTGCATGTATTTCGCTTTAGGACTACATATAGCCATTTTTATTTCAGAGGACTGTATATTGTATGGTCTGTATAACGAGAGTTCTTAGGTGATGTCTTTTTTTTCTGAGCAGCGGTATCATGCCTACTTTGTGGAAGATCTCAAGTCATGGATGGTCATTTCAGCTGGTTTGTCTCACATCTATCATATCTGTGTGTTACTTTTCAGTCATGGTTTATTTGATTTGTTTCCTCATTAGATATGTTGGTACAACCAATACTGAACTTGTGTAGAAGTTTCTGAGTAGTCTTTTCACTTGTATCAGCATGGGGCTAATAAAGATGCTATAGATGGGTACTTTCACATGGTCCATCTCTGGCTTTAGTTCCTGAGTATAACTTTTCATAGGAGATAAATAGAATAGTGACGAATGTGTGAAGGCATTTTGAGTGCTTTGGGACCTTGTGTACATAAAACTTCTAGTGTAGTTATTAGAACCAATTTATGATCATCGTGAAACCTTAAAAGACTTTGGTGCTTGATCTTCAATTCATTTTTTAGTTGCCGCACGTCTTTCTGTTTTTACAACAATAACTCTTTTACCACTGGATGTTATGATCAGAGTGGATCGCTATCATGGCTTGCTGCCTCTCAATTGTTGGGCTACGAGATAAGAAGAATGATCATAGACGCTGGTATTGGTATTCATGTGTCGTTGGATTTGCACTATCCATCTTTTGGCTTTATTACTTGCTGAGGTACACTAGCGAGCATCTATTGAGCATCATTATTTCGGATAGCATCTTTCATTTGACAGACCTTCATCATTAGTCATTACTATTAGATTTTCGAGAAGTTAGAGTGCATCTTAAATCAGTGTATAGCTCCAGAGGTGCTGGTTCATTAATTAAAACGTAATTGATAGTAGTAGTACCATTAATCCTCCTGTTAGGCATCTATCCTAGATCAACAATAGGGATAGTTAGTATCAAGTCCTTTATTTGGGCTCTCTGTAGATTTTTGCTAATAATATGTTTATACTCGTGTTATAGGCTTCCGAAGTTCCGGTGGGATGCTATCTGGCTTCCATTTGGGCCACTTTGGTATGTGCATCCATCTGAGTATATGTATATATATATATATATCTTCTGTGTATGTAAAACTAATGTTTCTTTTATCTCACTCGCTATACTCTGAATTTGCAGTGGAGCTGGAACTTGTCTATACGTAGACCATCTACTAGAGGAATCCTCTGAAGAAGTGAAAAAACTAAGGAACTATATGTATGCGTATAAAGCAAGGTAGACCGATAAAAGATACTCCAATAGTGGATTTGTAATAGCAAGAGTTGCAAGTTTTGACATTAAATCCTTGAGCACATTCTTTCTTTCGCTGTAAATAAAATCAAAAGTTAAGATCCAGTTTGTATACTACAACTCTTCACGAGGGGCCTATAATGAAGCAGATCTCACAAGTCATTCAGGTAAATTCGACAGATCCATTTGTGTGAAAATTTCTAAAATAAATTCACTTGAATTTGATGCGAGAGAGAGAGAGAAGTGCAGATGTAATGATGATCGAACCAAATAGCCAAACTTTATGGCAAAATCTGAATGGGAAAACAAAACAGGAGAAGGAAAAGTGATAAGAAGAGGTAATTCACATGAATGATTAATCCTCTTCGTCAATGACTTTAGTGCCAAGGCCAGAGAGTCCTTCGGCAGGGATCTCGGCAACAGTAACGAGAGAGAAGAACTCTTCCTTAGCGTCTTCATCATCGTTTCTCTTCCGAGCAACTCGGACTCTTATCCGTCTAGGAGGACCTCTGATTCCTCTGCTCCAAATCTGCTTGTTTAATTTCACATCCACTCTCACATCCTTTGTCCTCATTGCTTTCTCCACAAACTTCCTGATCTCCTTGATCGCATTTGGTGCCTTCTTCTTAAAGGTACTGTTTTTTTAACAACACAGAATGATCAAACTTATCAAAATCACATTCGTCGAGAGCTGAGTACAAAACTCGAATTAAAAACAACTGGGTAAGAGCTTATGTAGTGAGACTTTCAACCATATTCTACCATCAAGCAGCTAATACAAACTTCTGAAGCAAAACACCAAAGTGTTTGTTTTTATTAAGGAAATTACCAGCTATGAAGGCGTCTGTGAAGGTTAATGGTGTACTCTCTAGTCACCACTTCCTCTTTCCTTCCCTGCTTGTCCGCCATTTTATGTGTCTACTACTCCTGTGAATTTCCATACGCATTTTACTCAATTTGATTGCCAATCAAATTAAGGCAAACCCTTTGGCCGGAATTTCAAACGCAATATAAAGACGAGACAGAGAATGAGAAAGAGTGGTAGTACCTTTGCCTCTCCACTAACGCCGAGATACAGAGACGGTGGTCGCGGAGGAGGGCTACGCTTATATGCGGCGCTCAATAAGAAGCAGAACTAAACCCTAGTCTATTCTATGGGCTTTTTTATGGCCCAATCACGAGTTTAATATATGTTGGTAATTTTAAGTATCTTATAGATCTAATAAAAGTCATAACAATCCATTAATGGGCGTTTGGTCTAGTGGTATGATTCTCGCTTTGGGTGCGAGAGGTCCCGAGTTCGATTCTCGGAACGCCCCTTTTAATTTATAGTTTTTGCCTAAAGACTCAACACATTAAACGAGTTTAGTGTTTATTTATACGTTTTATAATCTTCAAATTGACAATAATGTTCTCACATTCACAGGACTCTAAAGATGACAAAGAACAACACTCTAGCATTACAATAGCTCAATATAGTCTCCTGCAAATAGTGACACCATCTCCAATCGCAGCCTGCGAGATCTGCATACGTTTATCAGCAGTGAATTTCTCGTTCAGCTCGAGGGTTGCTCTCTTGCCTTCCATCCTCCTCTCGGGTGTGGAGGAATCCGGTTCAGCAACTGATCCTCCCCACAGAGTGTTGTCATACAACAACATCAAATCACAAAGACTATAAAATCATACTGATCTCTTTCTGTTGCTAAATTGATCCTATTGGTTAAAAAGTAACTAGAAACCCTTCATATGCAAATTTCTTAACATGGGTTTTTCTAGTCTTTAATCCTTCATTGCTATTATCCAGGTTAAGCATTGAGACTGAAGACCAAAGATAACCAGATGGAGGAACAACAAAGGTGCACACGTTAAGCAATATAATATATAAGATGAACAAGACAAAGAAAGGATGTGAAGCTATACATCATTTAAAAGCTCGTCGAGGACTGGAAGAGCTTCAGACTCTCTAAAATGAATTTTGTGTTCAACACCAGCTTTCTTTATAACTGGTAATCCTATTTCATACGAGTCTCCGTTCACATCAATGGCTATAACCTGTAGAGCTCATGTACCAGCAGAAAAGTTGCAGAAGCAGAACAAAGAAAAAGGTCCTGTCTTTTTACTTTGTTTGGTCATATGCACATACCCTGCCATCTTCTGGTAATGTAAGAGCAGTGAACAGAAGAGAGTATCCAGTGAAAACCCCAACTTCGATTGTCTTTCTTGCATTTACCAGATTCAGTAGCATCTCCATTAACAGACCAGCGTCCGGTTACTAGTGATGTTCTTAAGCTCTTTAAGAGCCTCTGGCTCGCGTGGGTACACACTGGTTTCCAATATATACCGCAACAGGTTTCAACGGAAAGTCAAATGGAGAAATAAGAGATGAAATGTGGAGCACACTTTATAGAGCTCTTCACTCTGCAGCAATCCCTTAGTATAATCTGATGGCTTGGCTTGATCCATAGTCACTTTAATCACAGTTTTCTTCCCCAAAATGTCTCAGATATCTGCTCAATAAATAGGGCATAATTGAAGACAGTATGCAGAGTATAAGGGTACATAATTGATTCCGGGTTAGTGAAATTTACAATCTTTTCTTCTGAAGTTGATGATGTTTCAACATTTCAAAAAGAGCCAGCCCTATAAAGGAGAAATGAACCTTGCCTTTGATTTAGATGTCTAAAATTTGATAAAATGGTATCCAAATATCCAATGTTTGATTCTTAGAACTATAACTTCTTCAATTGATTAATCAAACCGTCGACTTCTTAATCAACACTAGTTTCACCATCCAAAGACTCACATACAGAAAAGAATAAACACAACGACTAACGAACCAAATTGATCACGCCATTAGCAAAGAAAATGTTACAGAGAGAAGAATTATACTGGAGAACGATCGAGTGTACCCGAGGACTGAAGTCTCCGTTTCCAATCTTCGGCTTCAATGTTAAGTGATGCTTATCCAAGTTAGACTTTTGTTTTTATGCGATGATAGATCATCCTTATATAGCTCCCAACCGACTCACTGAGGCAAAATTTGTCAAAATGGGAATCTTCTTCCATTTATGGGATTTAAGAAGAATCTACACGACATGCATCATGCTTTCGATAATCTTGTTTCTGTTCACTATAGTTAGCAAGAAAAACAATGGTCATACACATCATTGAAACTGAAACAAACCACAGAAGCCAACATGTTGTTCACTGGTATTATTAAAGCCTCAAGCTTTCAAAACTTTGTATATTAATTATCCAGAGAAAGAGATTAACTTTTATTCTAGTGTCAGCCGTAAGATCGAGAATTGTCCGCCAGTTTATGATATAAAGGCATTTTGGCGTTTTATAATTTTGAAGACATGTTTGTTTTAAGGAGTGTTGCTTTATTTCTTCAAGGGTAGTAGCCAGTGAACGTGAAGCCTCTTCCTACAATCTCACCTGCACAGTACCAAGCAAAGCATTCTAGACCAAAAAGTGCAGCAATTCCAGCATCTTCAACCTTCAAATCCGCCCGATTCTTCCACATGCCCTTCACGTGATCGACTTCCTTCCAAAATAACTCAGTGCGTCCAGGAATGCTGCAATCCACTTAAACAAGTCAGTCACGGTAACAAAGGATGATTCACACTATTCTGATAAGAAATCAACACCAAGGAAAGTAGACACCATGATTAGTATGTGATAAAGTTAAGTTCATACTTCAGAATCATCAAACCTAGAATGTATAGTTCCATTATTCTTTGACTCCTCAGACAGTCATCCCTAAACCTAATGGATAACGAGCCAAGATTATCTGCATCACTCGAAGATCCCTATGAAACCAAGCGCCAAAGAGACACATATAACTAACCAGCGATTTACGCTTTACAGCAGAATCACAGCAGATGCAAACAAAGAACATATAAGTTTTAATCTTTCAGTACAAGAAGAAAGCTATTTAACAGCAGATCTAGGCATATCAAAGTCTAAGGTGCAAGAAATCCCGATACCACGCAATTAAGACATCAGAGAGAATAAAGGTTAAGATAAGAGATCAAAAGGGGAAAAAACACAAACCTAGCAAGACGAGTGTAGAGAAGCTGCTTAGACAACTCATCGCATTTCTCTACAGTAGCTGGCTCCTGAATATACTTCTTGTTGTTCTCCAGCAACTGTTTGTAGTAAGTTGTGCCGTGCTTGGACACAAATTTTGATGCTTCACAGGCCTTAGATTTCAGTTGTAGCAATTTTGATGCCATCTCTTAAAAATCTTCCTTATGCCAAAAAGACGATTTGCATTACAACTTAGAAAGAGGAGCTAATGTATACATATAGAATCTTATGAATTTACATCACAATTCCGAAACAAAAAGACTAGATCAAAATAGCTCGACCCTAATACCAATATCGACCAAATCAAAACCCTAATCATCAAAAGTTAAGATCATTTCCAAATATAACATTTACATTATAATCTCTGGTCCACAGTCAATCAAATGCACATCAGAAGTAAGCGACCCAAAAGCGCAGATCTATACAGTTCCCAAAACGGAAAGGTGGAAAAGAAGAGATGAAACTTCGAATCAAAAGGGGAAAACTCATAAAGATCTCTTACCTTGCTGATGTTACCGGCAACGGAGATTGTAAAACTGGAGTTTCACAGTTACCGGAAAAGGAGAGCGCAGTTTGATCAGCAGAATCAATAGCCTTGCAAGTTATTGAGGGGTTTTCTTAAGGTTTTTCCGATAATCGCAGGAATAAAAAAATATTGTGGGCCTAATATGGGCCTTTATTAACCCATGATAGCCCAAAATATATTAGGCCGTGTAAAAAGATAGGCAAGTAAGCGGGGACTAACAAGGATTGCTTGATGATCCAAACCTGTGGCTAATTTTCAAACAGAGAATATTCATTTGGTGTAAATTATTTTTATTTCAATAAAAATTCAAGCACCAATCAGAACCCTTGCGTAATATTCAATAATTTTAAGGAAAATCAAATAATACAAACACTATATGTACAAAGTGAGTAACAACATTATAACACACTCAGCATCCTATTAATATATTTATAAATATAATCTTCATTAAGCACGCTAGTCAAATATTTTAGCTGCATTAAGAAATCAAATATATAAAATTTACCACTGGATCGCATTTCTGGTTAATAATTAGTTAATTATCATATCTATGATCAAACCCCAAATGCATAATCTGACTACATTGGACCACAGATGTGTGATGTCATATTATTATTATTTTTCTCGACCCATTATCTAAGATTATATAAAGATCGACGCTAATACGCATTCAATACTAATAATAATATAGAAAACAAAAATTAGTTATACGTTTTTTGCAAACTTAAGTCTTTTAGCATATAAAATTATTCGTCTATAATTCAAGCACGGACACTTTCATGGCTATGAAACATCGGAAGTGTTAACAATCTCAAAACAACAATTGATTTAAATTTATTAAGATAGAAAATAGAAAGAGCTCATTGAACTTTATTATTATACAAGATCTGTAAAAAAAAAAGGAAAAGACTCTAAATTGATATCATAAGATTGGAAGCAATTTTTTAAGTTACAATGAAAATTCTCATAAGAATAATATTAAACGTATGGGTTAATTAGATTAGTGATGGGCTTGTCTAATGGTTTCTCAAATAAAAGATTTCGAATTCAGCTATATGTAGTTAAAAATTGATACACGCGTATAATAACTACACTTGGGTCCAAATATATGTATATAATGTGCATTGGTTAGTACATTAAAGATGTATAGGTTTGAAGTAATTGTTTAAGATAAGCTCCATGAACATAACTCGGAAGCAGCTTGTAATACGACACGAAGACGAAACCAATGTAGTAAAAATAATGATAAGTTGACACGTGAGACTTGCCCAATGATTTGAAGATGCCAGCCTGTGATCGTGGTCCGCGTGTGACTCATCTGACGGCTAAGATTCTTCCAGCTATTCTCTTGACCTTTGACCCGCAGAGAACGACAACGACACACGTGTGTATGGATTCTTCACATTTTTGAGATTTTACTAGTATTATTACAACATTTAGGTAGATTGAACTTTTTCGTTTTGTTGTTAATATTACATACTCTGTCTGGAATTGTATGGAAAATTCGTAAGAATTCTTTCTTGTGGTTTTCTTTTGTTGGTAAGAAAATTTGAGAAAGTCTATATCCTTTCACTTGTCACGAAACTTTTGGTTCCAGTTGTCACAAAACTACAAATATTAATATCGATCTTTTGACCATTCGAGCAACAATTATCATAAATAGTATTATAAAGTACAAGAATATAAAGTCAAAAAGGTACTCTTTGCACTTACAAAGCCTTTGGAGTGCGTGTAAACAAGAGAGGTACCTAATTTAGTTATGGGCTCAATAAAAACATTTGAATTGAAAACACTTTTTTGTGTGCCGACAGTCCGGTTAATTCGGTTTTACCGGAGATAAAAGAATGGTTCGGTTTAAATATTTGGTTAGTAAGGTTATTTGTTTATTAAGATAAGTAATGATCAATCTACATTGAACACAGAATTTTTCAGTAAAAAGCGAGTATAATTAAGAAACTGTATTCGATCACGTAGATAGATAGAGACATGAGTATGTACAAAGTCAAAAGCATTAAAGTACAAATACATGAAACATACAAACGAAGAGACTAAGTGTCAAATCGGTGATTAACTTAAAATTATGCATGTAAAGTCCACTAGTCTTAAATTCTTAACATTTCTTTGACGCTTTGTAAACCCATTTTAATAAGCTTAATTAGTTAATGAGACTTCCATTTGGAAGGTTTAGTCAAATCAAATACTTCTCTTAATTAGCTGCAAGTGGAAATATTGTACCATTAATATCTTATAAAAATCAAAGCATATACGAAAATGTTCGTTATTTTTGCATGACATGATGAAAGTAATTAATAAGCTACATACGTAAAGCATGTATATACAATTGTATATCAATTTGGAAGAATTGGTGCAGTTAAAAAACATTCAAAAATCGATTTTACTTTCGATGTAATGGTTTTTTATATATGCAAGTTTCTTAAATAAGTTCTTCTAGCAAATATGATCGTTTTGATAGTCGGTGAATGATGTAAGAAATGTCTATATATTTGAATTGCATGCAACCTCTATACTATAGGTACCATTCTTTGTCTTTATTTTTTTTTAAAAATATGTGCATAAAAATACCCATAACAACAATTTGCAATAACTTTAATAGAGACATTGTCTTTGCTATTAATTTATTTGTTTTATTCAGCCAAGTGGTATACGACCCCGACTTGGACAAGAAACCGAAATCAAGTCGTGACTTTAGCTATGAGTTAAGTAAATGTTTAATAAATTAATTTCAAAATTTTTACCCAAGAAAAATGTTTTAAACTTTATCTTTTATCTCTAAGTAAAATAATCATGTGCAGTCATGAATAATATTATATAATTTTTATACATAGTTTCAATAAATTTGATTATATACGTTAGATTTTAGAAAAAATTATAATAGATCAAAACAATTTTTCACGAGGATTTTGATTTAGTAGATGAAAAAAAATGTTGCAACGATGTCAAAGATTTATGCAGAAAATAACTAATTGATACAATTTTGAAATATCATAAAGAAATGTGCATAAAATCACGAGTTGGAATATAATTAATTGTCATATATATACCTCACTTGATAGCCACTTAAAAGCTAGGTCGACCTAACTAAAACCGTGTATAACTGGAGAAGTGATATTAAGAGAAAGGTACAAGTGAGTGACCAAGTCATAAAAGAGACCCGACCATAGAACAACATTAATCTCTTTCAACAATGACATAACTTCATTGAAATTATCTTATTAGACCCATTTATTGTTATATAACGAAAAATGTATATTAACTTCGACAAAAAAAAGTCAACAAAATATTACATTTGAACAGATCAATATTTTACTTTCAAGAAATCATAAGCAAATTCGTATTTGACTTTCTTAATAGTTTTCAAGGTATAACACTATTTTACCAACATAAAGTTTTGTTTCCCGTAAACATTTTTATTTTGATCAGTCGAACAAACCATGAAAAAGTTATAGACATCAAAATACATTATGATTAACCTTTAATGAACATTTATATTAATCAACTTGTTTCATCCGAAACAAGAAAACAAACAATAATATCTAGAAAAGAGAAACAAATGAAAACCCATTTTACATACTTAGTTTTCAATTAATTATCTTCTCTTTCCTAAAAAATTAATTTTCCCTCCTTCGTGTATTAACCACACAAAAATAAAAAGATTTTAATTTACTTTTTTATACTTTTAACATTTTAGAACTTCCTTCGTCGGTCCATGAACTCCTGTATTCTGTTCAACGCAATCTCCAAAGTGTTTTCACTCATATTCGCAAAACAAACCCTAAACCATCCAAACTCCGAGCAATGACACGAAGATCCTGGAGATATATTTAGCTTCAACTCCTTCAATATCACATCCCAAAGCTCAAGCTCGCCTTCTTTAGTATTCGTGTCAAGCAAGAAACCCAAATTCATCCAACAAAACAATCCTGCGTTCCCTTTCAAACACTCAATTCCTGTCTTCTTAAGTCCTTCCACAATGGTCTCGTATCGTCTTCTAAGTCTTTCTCTGTTTATTCTAATGTACTTCTCTGTAAATTCCTCATCCGACAACATGGAAGCCAACATGTGTTGTGTCTGAGACGAAACAAGAGTGAAACTCGACATCCTTCTTGCAGTCCGTACAACATTATCGTTGTAAGAGTAAATAGTCCCGACTCGGAAACCAGGAAGACCAAGATCCTTGGAGAGACTGTAAACGATATGGACACGTTCCTTGACTGACACGTCATCGATATTCTCAACGATCTCAGCGACGCTAGTGAACTCATCAGCGTGAAAGACAGAACCGGAGTAGATCTCATCTGAAACCAAATGAATATTCTTCCGTACACAGAAGTCAAGAAGATCTTCTAGAACCTTCTTTTGAACCGTGGCACCTAATGGATTCGATGGGTTTGTTATGAGCACTCCTCGGACTCTGATGTTCGAGTCATTAGCTGTTTGGTATGCTGATTCAAGCGCCTCTCGAGTTATCTGGAAATTGTTTGAGCTGTCACAATGAATTGGAACGATATTAACTCCAGTTCTCCATCTCAAATCTCTATCGAATCCTGGATAATACGGTGTAGGGACGAGAAGAGCGTCGTTAGGATTAGCGAGGATGAAACTTAAGAGTTCATTAGCAGCGGTGGCTCCGGCGGTGAGGACGATACGGTCAGGATCAAATCTAGCTTTACCTCCTCGAATTTTCTCCATGAAACTAGCCATGGCTTGTCTAAATGTTTTAAGACCGTGATAATCTTGAAACAGTGCGTTTTCACGGAAGCTAGGTGCTCCTTTTGATCCATAGATCGAAGTTTCTTCATGCTTTTTCTCTAAGTAGGTTTCAAGTAGATCAAAGGAGACTTGATTCTCAGCTAGACCCATTTGAATAACACCAGAAGGGTTATCGAATTCGTGGTAAGGATTTTCATCATAAGCTTTCCAGCCGGCGAAGTACGGTGAGTCTTCACCGTGTGTGTCTGAAACCGCCACTCGAGAAAGCTCGACGACGTTGTTATTGTTATTGTTGTTGTTGTTGTTGATTGTTGAGCTCTCCATCATTAGAGGAAGACCCATTGTGTTCTTAGAGCTCTGAAAACACAATCGGAGAGAGAGAGAAGTGAGTTTGAGTTTGAAGATATGTGTTAATGGAGGAGTCTATATATAGTAGACGTGAGAGAGAGGAAAGACTTTGACAAAGTGGATTTTATATTAGTTTATACTTTTATACACACTGATTTTAAAATTAAGTAAAGAATAAGAAAGATTCGATTGTGGAAAAAGAAGCTGTCATTGACTTGTAATCTGTATGACTAGATAAGAGAGTTGGATGATTTTACATTCTTTCCATCCACAAACTTCTCCGTAATTCATCTATGGATAAACACCATATTTTTTCAAACATTAATTATCAATTTTTAAACGTGACGTTATTTAACATTTACTCCGGTAGAAATAGAATAAATTTCTATTAAGTAATGTATATGAATTGGGTTAGTATATGGTTTGTTTTGGGAAAGTTTCAAAATATTTGGATTAGTGGTCTGTAACAATTTAAACCCAAAATAGAGCTTCCGTACATTACAATTTTCGAAAATTATTGTTTACAATTAACCATAGTCTCCACATTTGGTATTTTGTAGAATGCCCACTAAAAAATGTTATTGGTAAAACCAAGTTTGCTTGTTTATTAGACTATATAAAAAAAACCAGTTTTGTTTTTCATATGAGAATTCAAATTTACATGACTGTAACTAAAATATAAAGAGTCATCAGTAGTATAGTCTTTAATTATAGTTGATGTATAAAATATTTACGTATTTTTTACATTATGTGTTTGGATATAATACAAGAAAACTGAGATGAATACTACCTAATAAAATTTAATGGAGAAATAATAGATGAAAGAAATGGGGAAACAAGTGAATTAAATGTTGTGATTCGATGTTGTAAGCAAAATCAAAGATCACCTTTGCCAAAATCAGTCTTCTTCCTCCTCTTGTCAATACTTTGTTTCTTTCTTGTTTTCGATATTATATTTATAAAATTAAATATTTTTACAAAACTTTAGCAATGAAATCTATACCCAAATACGGTGGTTGAGATTCCGATTATATGAGAGGAGTGGGTGGGTGGGTGGGTATCCATATACACTTCATTAATATTTATCTACACCATTTTTTTATACTGATTAATTACAATTAATAAAGTTTCTGTCCTTTTTTTATTACGATATGAGAATAAATCGTCTCTATAAGTTTAAGTATTATTTATAAACCAAATTCGGATGGATTATACATTGTAGCTTTTCCTTACTTATCATTAAATCTAGACTTAGTGCGTTTTTACAATACTAAACTTTTTCTAATCAGGTTTTGCTCTAAAAAATTTTCAAAGACATATTTTGCTGAGAGCACTAAATTTTTACCATTCAAACTTTACAAGTAATTTCTAAATTTAGAGCACTTTTTTCTTTTCTTGTTTTGTAGAACAATTTTTTGACTTTACAAAGCCAAAACTAAAAACACTTATTTTTACCTTTAGAAAATTCATACAACACTAAAATCTATAACCACAATCTAAATTCTACAGCCAAAAACTAAAAATTATAATCTTTACCAATCGGCCCCTCAATAAAAATTTTATCTGAAAAATAAATATAATACATGGTGTTTATAAAAATGATTAAATACGACAGTTTATGTGATGATCTCAATTTCAAAATAAAACGTATGTGTATAAATCTTAATATAAGTTTAGGCTGAATAAATAGTCGAAAAACATAGTTATAAATTTCTCCAAGTGGTCAAAGTATATGCTCCCTGATGGGTGATAGTAATGCTCACTAATAATGGCGGTACGTACGGCTAATCAAAAACTTTGTTTAATTAATTTTAATTCTCGTACTTAGGCCCTTTAACTACACATGCTTCCACTATATATCTATACATATACACAATACTTACAATTGAAGATAAACATTTTAAAAGACAACAATAATTGATCGCAAAACTTTTATAAGAAAAAAACAATAATTGATAGCAAAACTTTTATCAAAAAAAACAATAATTGATAGCAGTCATCACAGTGTTAAGCATGTTTTGGATATTTTACATGTAGTTGTATATACATATTTAATAAATAGCTGATCAGTTGTACATAATATTGCTGTTAATTAGTAACAAATCTTAAAATTTCCTCTTAGTAATATACTCAAGTATCAAATAAACATATACACTCATTTTCAATATCTCATAAACTGTAATAATTAAGTATTCAACAATTGGATGATCTATTATCTAACAACCAAAACCTTAAATTTTATCACGTAAAACTATATAAATATATATTTCGTATTCTGTATTCTGGTAAATGACATTTAATTATTTGATTAAATATATATATCTATGTGTATAACGTTTTTAAAAGACAGAAAAAGAACTAAACGAATTAGAAGATTTGATTAAAGTAAATTATACACATACATAAATCATTTGGAGTGTAATAATTTTATAATACTCATTCAACTATATAGATAGTAGTAAGATATGTGAAGCAAAAAAGATAGGGAAGGATATTTGGGAAATCTAAGAGTGGTTAAGACGAACTACGTGACACAGATTCATACAATCATAATATAAGATTATGATTCCAATTTGACAACAATTTGTTCATCAAGAATATAAGTTCTTCGAGGATCTTAAATGACCCCACATATCCCAATTAAATGATTAATAATGGGTAACAAAATCAAAATTTCACAAACTCAATAGTAAAGTGAATAAAACATAATTAATTATAAACATTTCTTTTGAAGACAATTAAAAAATTAGCACGAGGTACTCATATCCATATAATTATAAAGTGTTGCTGATACCATTTTCTGATAGTTGATTGCAATTTATTTCATAGAGCTATAGGTAAATACATTGAGTGTTTTATTTTTCTCAATCCAAATGCTTGCTTTCGTTACTGGTTGGTACCATTAGTTCTGAAGCATAATAGTAGATTCATATTCGATATCTGTATAAATCACACATCACCAAATTTTGATCTCTGTTGTGGATTGAAATTTTTTGAGTTTTTGAATGTTGAATTCAATGGCAAATTTTTGTTGACTGAACCATTTTTATGAAGTCTTTAATTTTATAACAGTCTACCATTACCCTTTTTAACTTTGTTAATTAAGTTCTGTTTTTTTTTAACTTCATACTGTTAAAGAAATTATCGACAAGTTAAAAGACTCAGTTGACATAAGTTTGTGATTTAATTGGTAAGTAAGGAAGTTCACGATTAACTTTAACCATTCAACTAAAAGCTGCTGTTTTTGTTTTACATTGTATAAAAATTCAAGGTTTTATTGACATTTTCCCTATGTAATTTAGTGCTTAAGTATGAGAATTGATGAATTAATTCAATATTAGCTGTTTATATTTCATTTAGTTTTGGTTCGTAAATTCCATTAAAAATGCAATATTTGCTCATACTATCCATATATAATACGAAGATTTATCATAAAAATGAAAAATCTAGTCTGTACATTTCCTTCAGAATCAAACCAACATAAAAAACGAAAAAAAAAACCAGTTTTATATCAGATTAATGGTTAAGCAATATAAAAAGTTGGATGGTCGCAATTTTTCCCGCATATTGCAATACGAAGATTTTGTGTAAAGATTTGGTGCTTGTGTGGGACTTAGAACAACTGACTAGAGGGAATTAACCAGCATAACATTAGGACGACTTAATTAAGTTTAATTAATTCATGTTAAAGATAAAGAAAACAATATGTAAACTTAATTATAAATGTAGATGCTTACGTATATATATACAGAGTTATACACACGTGTTTTTACAAATGGGTGTTTATTTATTGTACTTACGTATAAATACTAATGGACAAATGTAATTTGCATGTGATTGAACCCACCAGCTTAAGATTCGGTAATAAAACTGTTGATTGAATCTCAATACATATGAGCACAAAACAAAATGGTTATATAGATTTATATGTTCTTATATAGTTTAAAATCTACAAAAACATATTTTCAAGAGGAAGAAAAAACTCTAATTTGATTATGTGAGAAAATTTTAGGATTAATATGAACCTACATTGCAAAATTTAATCTTTATATGTTGTAGATACAACAGGGTTGGAAGTGTTATAAAGTGAACCAAACTCAATATGAAATTTTAAAGTATGTGGTTTTTTATCGAGGAATATTTGATTCCAAAATGCAAAGTTCAATCTATATTATAAACCTTTTCACACCCTAAACTATATTACAAATGGGTATGTGTTTTCTGAAATCAAACTCGGATAAAAGAAAACATAGAGATAAATACATATTTAACCGTCTGACCAAATACAGTATATGTTAGATGCTAAAATTAGGGAAATTAATGAATGTTTGAATGCTTCTAGTTTAATGTCATAGATTCGCCTCAAAAATCATGCTGGATTATGTCTTTCACATATGTGACAATCCAATGGAATCTATTTACACATTGTTTGAATTCATAGGAACATAGAATCAAATTTAGTCACCAATTGATTGATTGATTCCCATAAGTAGTGAATAATAAAATGTAATTAATTAGTAATTGCAACAGGAAAGATCTTGGAGCAGAGTTAGTGATATCTTACGGACCAATCATTGAGTTATTATGTTGTGATTAAAAAAAAAGATGCAAGTTGAAATAGAGAACGTGAAAGAGAAATGGAGTTTGGCGACTGTTTGTGCGGCTAATAAGGAGAGCATCTTTATGAAATTATACGAGACATGCATCAAACGATATTGTGATCCATAATCTATGTTATTTATTAAATATATCATCTACTTATACTTATATGGTCATGACCATTTTACGTACGAATTAATATGTGATTTTTACTAAAGAATTCTAAGTCTTAATATCAGTAAACAAATTAATAAGTGGGTTTATAAGAATTCGTGATAAATTTTCTATGGCACCACAGACAGTAAATTGCTACACATATCAACTGTAGTGATCCCAGAGGTTCATCATGACAGCTATTGGATGATATTTAATTTTTAAGCAATTGAGTATACTTATTTTAAAAGCAATTTCTAGTATAGTGCATTAGGTAATCACATGTCAGAAGAAAACTAATTATACAAAGAAGATAAAACTATTTTTTTGCTTGAATTGTTTTGATTTTTGGTTGTTATTACTTTGATATATGTTCCAGATTATAAGGATAAAAGTGTTTAAGGGTATAACCATATGAAACTTCTTTTCTTGTCAACTGAATTATTGACAAAAGTTGATCAATAACATAAACACTAAATTTTTAGTATGAGACTAACACGTGATTTACTAAAGTTATAGGAAAACGAGTATTTATTCATTTCTTTTTTTCAATAATAATTGGATTGATAAGGGTTGATCCATCACAAATTCTTCAAGTAAAATTGGGTGAGTTTCAAATTCATCACCCGATGTCAAGGTAAATCAAGAACAATTCAACTGGGCCACATACTTCTAGATATTAACTTGTCAAAATCACAACTAAAATATTTATTTATTAATTCATTGCTAAATACTAAAGTTTAAATTATTTTGTTGGCTCTAGTGGTATTTAGTAAATTATCTTTAGGTTATCTATTATTCATTCAAAATTATTCATAACTACAATTGACCAGTCACTACAAAAAAGCATAGCGCATTCTGACAATAAAATCCGTCAATAACGGTCGGAAACTCACATAATCTGACGGTTAATGACCAAAACATAGTTGTGGGTTTGAGATGCTCAGAAACCCAATTTGCATCAGTAGTGGTGGGAAATATCCGACAACTGGAGGGCGGACAGTTGTGGTTGGAAAGACGCTGTCAGAAACAGTCGGAAACGTCCAGTCGAAAGTCGTCGGATGCCCCTGTCGATAAGATGCTGTCAACGGTCAGAAATTACCGACCACTACCCACCACCTTACCCAGACCGTTGAAGAATGTCGGAAACTTTCCCGTCAAAAGGCATCGGTAATTTCCGACCACTATCGAAGGGTGCTTAAGCCAAAATTTTTTTTTCACGTTTTGCGTAAATTAAAATATAAATATTTGAAATCAAATTTTTTTAAAATATATACATAACCGGAAGTTGTTTTTTAGATTTAAGACCTAAAATGTATTACACAATTGATTGGAGATATCTAATAAGTCTAGTTACCGGAAGGTGTATCTGAAAGTGAATTTCTTAAGGCCGAGAAGATATGAAAAATGGCTTGTAATTTGGCGAGTTCCACCATATGTTCCTTCTACATTCTCAAAATCTTGGAACTTGGCATTGTTTTCCTGAATTTGACGCTTCATAACCTCCTGCTTCTCCCGCAACGGAGTCAGCTCCTCCCGCTCTTGTTGCGATAAATGACTCTACGAGAGACGAGTAGAAAAACCATCTGAGTTTACGAGGTTCCCAAAACCGAAGGGACGACCTTTAGTACGCGGAGTCGCCTGCAAAAAATAAATCAAGATGTTCATAAATAATATTTTAAAACTATTTGAAATTTATAATATACCTCTATAACAAGTGGTCTATTTCTTCTCGGGTCAATTGTGCGGAGCTGCTTTCGCCAACCTGACTTTGTTGCGTTACGATGTCGTCCTTCTTGTCCTCTACAACATGCATCTTCTTGTTTGTGTGCGTGTCTTCCAGAAGTAATAACAAATCAGGTTCCTCGCCAAATTGTGATGCCTTAGCAAAATTTTCTGTATTAGTAAAAAAATTTGAAGTAAATTATTTAAATAAGTAATGAGAAAATAAACGTACAAAAATGCGGGAGCGTTGCTCATACGTCTGAGCACCGTTGTTCTGTGTTGCGATGCCAAATCCTCCTCGATTGCTTTTCCTATTGGTAGTATTCCTACTAGCCACCTTCTAGGTTTCTTCGCGTTCTCAATACAAGATGAACTCCCTGAAGCGTTCAGGGTTGCAATGAATAGAAACCTCGCCTTTACCCACTTTCCAGAATTTCGTCCACTCGTAGATGTTGCTTTTGTAGGAGGTGCTGCACTGCTTGTCAAATTCGTCATGGACCTGAGGAGTCAACTCAACGTCCCAGTTATAGTCTTGTTGCAAAAAAATTGCTTGCAATTATTAAAACAATATGTGTAAGTAAAAATATTAATGGACCATAATTAAAAAATCATTACTGTGAATTGTTTGAACCAACCCTCCTTCAAGGATTGGAGGAAATCCTTGTATCTAGGGTACGCAAAGGGTAGCTGATGGTGAATCATCCGCAAAATAGATTTCTTAATCCCCTTGTCATAACGAAACCTACAAAAAATATTAAATATTTGAAAAATGAAAAAATAAATTAAATAAAAGAAAACATGTACAAAACTTACCAATGAACATTGTTGGTTGAATCAAGCTTTGGCAGGTGACCACGACCTTCCGCAGTAAGGAGCTGCGCAATGGTGAGACTCGCCATAGTGCCTTGCTGCTGAGAGTCAGGAATACCTTGCCTTGCACCAATAGAAAGTAAAAAAAATTACCAAATTCAAGAAAATTTTACCATAACTATATAATTTTTAAATCACAAACATACGAAAAAAAAAAATTTTGGTAACACTAAAAATTCATATTTTAATAAGAAAAATATAAACATCGAGCATACATAAGCTACAAGTATTTGAAAAAAATATCACATCCTATTAAAACCACGATCATCATCCAGAAAGTTAAATCATTAGCGAATTAAAACTGTAAGCAACATCTTATACCGTCTAGAGTTTTACAAAACTATAATTGAATATCGATGATGGTAAAGAGCTAAGAACTCGCAAATCGAAAGCTAAATCCTTTAACAAAGCACAAGTGATTGCAGAGAACGAGAGTAACCGTAAAATCAAAACCAAAACCTGTAAGAACGGTACCATAACATCAAAATTTCCAAAAAGCGCATAATCATACAAATGGTACAAGTCAATAAAGCCTAAAGTGACGATTACTACAAGTTTAGAAGGCTAATAGCATACAAATCATACAGAGGAGACTGAGACAGTTCGATTCCAACACAAAACTAAGATCAAAGTTCCTTAAATTTAAGAAAAAGTTGAAACGAGATGGAAGTTTGTAGAGGGCTTACATGATGAGGATAGTCGGGGGAAGAGTTGCTTAGGTCCGCCAGAGTCTGCGCGTGAAATCGCCGGAAAGAAACGGTCTTATTTCACTGGAAATCATCTCTCCAAAAATGGAGAAGACGAAGTGTTCACACTGGTATTAAAATAAGAACCGGTCAGAAACGGTCAATAACGGTCGATAATGTGCCATTAAATCCATGTGGCCACGGCTTCCGCGACACGTTTCTTTGTACCGCATATTTTAGCCACGAAGATTTCCCTCCCATTTCGGTCAATACCCGTCGGTACACACCTACCGTTTCCGACCATTTTTTTTTCTTCTTAAGAAATTACCACAGCTTATAAAACGCTCTACAATGCAAGTAAAATGGTTTCAAAATATAGTTGAATATTACTTATAATTTCACATGGCTAAACATATGAAAAAAAAAATTGCAGTCGTAGTCTAAAACATAAACAAATTACTAATCAGAATCCGACCCGTCCTTTTCTGATCCTGAATTAGAATTCGAGGCATAATTATAACCAAATTCTCCAATATATTCGTCTGAGTTGTCATGGACCGTAGCATCTGTATGTTGTGTCATATCTACACAAAGGTCAATACCGAGTGAAATCTCTAGCGGTCCAATTGTTCCTGGTGTAGTTTGCTGCATAGGAGCATGTTCAGAAAAACCATTTAGTTTTCCTCGTGGGTTTATGGATGTCACTGTTATCCATCTGTGGATAGGAAATATAGCAAACTTGATCTGCATGTGACGCAAATATAAAAGGCTGGAATTTATGGAGCTTTCATCTAGAGTTAATAGACGTGACACCAAACTCATCGACACGTACCTCAGTTCCTAATGTAGGATCGTACCAGTCACAATAGAAAACAATACACTTCAAGTCAAGAAGTCCAGGGTAACGAACCTCCAGTATCTCCCGTAGGACACCAAAATATTTTGTGTCCCCTGCCGTAGACGACACACCATAATCAGAAGTGGGTCTTCTTTGTTTACGACAAAAATGACATTGCAGTGCATCTGAATCCGCTCTCCCATATATCATACAGTTATCGATACAAACATCTATAATTTCATATGGTAATCCAAGGCCTGCAACCAATTTCTGAACCTCCGTGTAAGAACCTGGCGCAATGTTATTTTTGGGAAGAATACTCCTAAATAAATTAGCAATCGCATAAAGCAAAGTCTCAACTATAATTTTAATATGTCTTGATATTCATCAAGTCAGTTGCAGTTGATAACAGAGATATGTCACACCCACTATACGAAGGCTTCTTCGCTGCCTCTAGCATATCATAAAATCTTTGCGCTTCTAGATTAGATTCTTCTCCTCTGTTTCTTCCCTCATTGGATGTTGGAATATTCTCTCTAAATGATTCGTTCACCATCTGAAGTGTCCTGACATTGTTCTCCACCTCTACAGTAGATTCTTCACCCACACAACCTTTACTATGTTCCCCACTACACCCACCACTACCCATGGGTTCAACTCTTTCTTGAAAATTTGATTCCACACCTAAACATAAATCAATATGTTTACTAGTACTAGCAAAGTTAACCATAGATGCGTCCTCCCCATGCGAGTACCATACTTTATACCCATGAATAAATCATCTACTGTATAGATGAAGCCATACTTTATTTACAGCAATAAATCTCATATTACGGCATTTTGTACAAGGACAATACATCTTACATGTTTCTCGCGTCATGCTTTGATTTCCAGCGAACTCCATAAACTGTTTGAGTCCTTCCGTAAACTCGTCGGTAAGTAACCCTATTTCTGGATCAATTCTTTCTTGATCCATCCATGAACGAAAACGGATATTTGACATTATGGTTTCATTTATGTGTTTAGAGTAAAGAAAATGAAACGAATGTGTTGTGTATATATACTACACTTATCCGACGGTTTCTGACCGGATTCCCAAAATTAATTGACGGTTTCTAGCCGTCTCACCAACTTTCTCACTCGTAAAAAGACATATGCGAACATGTCTTTTAGTTTTACCGGTTAGCCGTCAAAAACAGTCGAAAAGCCTCAAAATATCCTAGTGGACAGAAATAGTTGGAAATAACCTACGATTACTGATGGGTTCTTTTTTCCCGTCAATTTCTATTGCTGTGTTATCGGAAATTTACGACAATTTGTTTCTCGTTAGTATTGAGGTCGATTTTGGGCCCTTTTCTTGTAGTGAGTCATAAACAAATAAAAGAGATTATGACAAAACTATCAGAACATTGTAGCAACTTGCAACTAAGTTGAGAAGGATTATGATCCTATGTAATCCCTAACGATTTTGGTGTGAGAAACTATAATTTTTTATAAATGATTTTGCGAAAAAGTGTGATATCCCTCATGACTAATGAGAAGAGGCCACGAGGACATGTGGATCATTCTTCTTGTCACTTGTCAGAAATGAATTAACTAAACATATTGAGTTGGTAAGTCGTATCATCACTCCAACCAAACCTTCTGACTCTACGGTAGGTTTCCTTTTTTTGAATAATTACAAGTTCACCATTGCTTTCTTAAATTGTTTTATCAATGATACGACTCCTTTTTTCCTTTTCAATGAGACCAAAACAATACAAGTAAAATATGTAGAAACGCGTTATGTTATGACATGCAATATTCCAAACGTGTTCGTACGAACACGTTGTCCTACTCTCCAACACAAGTTCTCCACTGCCACTACAATTTATTTTCATTTTTTCTGTTTAATAGGAGAACTTGTACGTATATTCCAAAATCTCGACTAAAATTAGCCATAATGAGTACTTAAAATAAGTCTACTAGGTGTTTTAATAATATTCTATATGCATGCAAAGCCAAAACTTGCCTTTTCGCCGAAAATTTTAAATGATATTATTGTTCATGCATAATATATTATTTTTTCCCTAGGTCTA
>JAKUCM010002093.1:0-21791 GCA_023374145.1 Lepidium sativum
GCAAGGGTTCTGATCTCCAACTCGTGAGTCTCTATGATTTCAGATGTTAAGTTGTTTTCACACAGAGCAAAAGCAGGTAACCTGAAATAAGGTACAACCAAAAATTAATCTTTTTAATGACCACATATCCGAAGAAGATACATGATCGTTATGAAATGTCTTAGAGAGTATCTCCAGTTTCATTCAGGTTTACTAATTACTTCTCTCTCCTCTTATCGTGTCTTTTTTTCTTTATTTAGATTAATGAGATAATGCCAAGGACAAATGACTTTACAAATTCTCAAGGCACCAGAGATCGAACCTTCTACTTGCAGTAGTAGGAGTGAGATTTAAAAGCCAGTACGGTAGTTGACAAAAACAAAAAATTTAATGAGATAATATTCAATAGTTTAGATTGGTGTCAATAACCTATTTTGCTAGACTTTGTTGATCCAATTGTAAGAAAAAAATGTTAGCGGAAAATTGGTTATAGTTATTTTTATTTTGAACAAGCTATTTGTTTTGTTTTTGTAGAATTTATATTCGTTAGGAGCAAGAAGGATAGGAGTGACGACGCTTCCGCCATTGGATGTTTACCGGCGGCAATAACTGTGGCGGGTCCACACGAAGGTGGATGCTCCGAGAAGCTCAACAGTGATGCAATCTCCTTCAACACCAAACTCAATAAGACGTCATAGGATCTGAAAGCAAATCTAGTTGGACTCAATCTAGTCGTCTTTGATATCTACAACCCTCTCTATGATCTTGCCACAAGGCCATCTGAATTTGGTATATAATATGTTTGAAAGCATTAAGCGATTTGGTATTTAGTACCGCGACTCATTTTTGTGTGTATTGTGTAATTTTCAGGATTTGCAGAGGCAAGAAGAGCTTGTTGTGGAACAGGATTACTAGAGACATCAATAATGTGTAACCCTAAATCAGTAGGAACATGTACTAATGCAACTCAATATGTCTTTTGGGACGGGTTTCATCCAACAGAAGCTGCTAACAAGATTCTCGCAGACAATCTCTTGCTCTCTGGCATCTCTCTCATTTCCTGATTATCCATCTCTCTCTATATTCTTCTCAAAGATGTTATCTTCAATATGTTTTGTTGTTATGCTCACCTGAAATCATACAGAAGGTTACATACTACATAGTAAAACATGACACTTATTTGGTTTTTGCAACAATAGGAATGCCATTGCCTGACACCTGATGCTCTTTAAGAAAAGTTTTATAGTTCCATACCTTTCTGGAATTTTTTCTTAAGTCAGCTTGCTCATTTTAAAGGAGAGAAGATTGATCAAGAGACTCGTCAAACCCAGAGTCATAGGAGGAGGGATCAATAGCTGCCCAATTTCTTGTTGACCTTCTATGATACCTAATAATAGCCCTACACTCTATGGAAAATGACTTAACAAAAGAAAAAAGACATGATAAAACAAAAATCAAATAAGATGGTTGAGGGACATGAATAGGCATAAAGTGGAGAGTTAGAAATGATTCACATCTCAAATTGAGTCCTATAAAATTCATCACGTCGATAAATCTTTCAACCATCAAATGACTAAGTTACAAGCACAAATATAAGAATTTAACTTTTCAGTAAGATGAGGATTTAAGGTATTTTCAGCAATCCACACAATACGGCCAAGTATATCATCCTGTGGTGAGTATCCTATTGGATATACATGTAAGTTAATTAGATAACTCAACCAAAAGATCAAGCATGAAATCTGATGTCACATTGATTTTTTGCCTGCAAACTTCACTTAGGCACTGGGTATCGTCAATAAACAGCTGCCCCACAAGTATATTGATAAGTCCGGCAGTAAACTCTATATGTTTCAGAATACCTTCATGGCAAGCAAGGTTCCCAATAATTCCGAGACATATTTCCTTGCAACGAAGGATGAAAAAGAGATACAAACATCAAAGTCAATTCAGGAAGACCAAGATAACTTGAAAATGATTAGCCTTAGCCATTTATCACAAAAATACTTAGTTACTTACTCGTATGCGGTAAGAATTTGAAACCATAAGGTTTGCGTGAAGCACTTTTAAAATTAGGTTCTCTACCTGCAAAGCCAAAGCAAGAATAAGAAAATAATCACAGATTCCATCCCCATGAGTCAATAAATAGATAACTGTGGCTTTGGCCAACAAAGGATTTCTTTAACCAACTCAGCTCCAAATGTCTATTGGTTTAAATTCAACTTAAAAGCAGCGGTACTACTTGGAATTTCAGTGTCAAGAGAAAAAGAAACCAAAAAATGTATTCAAAGGCAATACTTCAAACTCTAAACCCATTACCATTAGCTCAGCATGAGTACTAGCGGCAAGATCCCACAAAACGCAACCATGATCTTCCCATGCTTCTTCCACTGATGACCCGCTTAGCTTTCCAGAACCCACCATCTTCCTTATTAGTGAAATGATGTAGCTAGGATCAACTGTAGTAGAAACGTCAAACAACTGCAGAACATAGAAATTGTAAAACTCACTCTCAATACAAAAAAAAATAAAAAAAATCAGAACTTTCAATCGAGTCTACTCTTTAATTGCAAATAAATACGAGTGAAGCTACCTTTGAGTTCAGTTAGAATTACAAACAAGGAATGCAAAAACTAAGAGTAATGAAGGTCAAAGTGACGGAGAATATCAAGCAACCAGACGCAAATAGTCACCACTATATTTGATGATGCTCTTACCTCATCGGACGGAGGAGGAGGCTGATGTGAGGGTAAGTTTTTTCCTTTTTCTTCCCTTACTTCATCATAATCTTTTTCTTCAAGGTTGCTTTGCTGCTTCTCTTCATCGTCCTCCATTGAACCTCTCTGGGTTTTTCGTTTCCCCTTTGCCCTTGTTTCCTTATGTCGCCGGGAAATTCGAACTCTTTATTTATTTTGCAGATCAGCCCTTATACTATAATTTTCTCTTAGACTACCTTAACCTTTTTAATACAACATTTTAACCCACTTTTGAACGAAGCATACGAGATCTGCCAACTGTTCACAAATGAAATGATTCTTGGAGCCACGTGGCAACAAATTATCACTCTAATCCTCCGCCACAAAATTAACGGTCAACTGCCATCAATTGTTTATTAATTAATCCAAAAAATTACTTAATTTTTCTAAAAAATAATTTGCTTGGAATAAATGTAGGAAAAAAAATTATAGGTTAAACAAAATTTCTGAAAAATAGGGATTTCGTAACATGTTATTTTCTCTATTAATTTTTCTAAGATATTTTTTTCATAGGAAACACCTGTTTTCGAAAATAGTAAAATATGTTATGATACCACTAATTTTTTCTTTGATTTTCAATTTTTTTTAAAAAAAATTGAGAGGGGCAAGGTATATATCTTTCTAAATTATTTTAAATATATATACAAGAATCTGAAAATTGCTTTGCTATGTGAAATTATATATATTTTGAGATATATATATATATATATATATATTGCTATGTAAAATTATCTTTAAGCGAGCCAAGTATAAAATTATCCTCGAGACAAAACCAGCGAAGAATCTCTCCATGACCAAAGCTTCCTTGAACCACCTCCAACAATGGCGTTAACACCATCTCCTTCTACTTTCACTTCTCTCTGCACTATCTCCGATCAATCTTCGTGTCCCTCTCCATCTCTTCATGTCCTTATCCCTGGATCAGCATGGCCTTCTTCTCCTGCTTTTTCTCTCCAATTATCGGCGCTGAGTAGTAGAACTCCGATCTACTTTGAAGCTCTGAAGGTTTTATCGAGATCCAAGTGTTTAGCGAAATCCTCAACAACCGCTGAGGAATTTGTCGACGATTATGAAACCCTAAACGTTAGCAACGACGATGGTAGTGACAGTGGCGGTGATGGAGATAACGGAGGACGAGATGCTAAGAAGATCGATTCTTTTTCTTCTTCTTCTTCAAGTGATTCTACGTCGCTGGGAATTCGTGAGCCGGTTTATGAGGTTTCATGCTACTTATCTGTTACTTATTTTCACTGATTTACCATGAAATTTTGAAGAATTTCTCGCCAATTCTAGTTATTTACTGATCAATCACGAAAGAGGACCTTTTCATCTTAATGAAATCGAATTGCATGTTCATACCATCGTATACGGGATTTTGCTCGAATTGATTAATTGCACGTTCGCTTTGGTTGGTGAATTCGTGGTAGAGACCAATAGTTTCCTCTAGACATATAAATTTGAAGGAAGCATGTCACAGAACAGTTGCTTCTTTCTTAAATCTGAAAGCTTTGGTTGAAGCTGTCACTTTTTGTGTCTCATCAAATTTCGGACTTTGTGTGTGGAACTAAAAAAGGTTGTCGAAGTGAAGGCGACTGGAGCAGTATCTACAAGGAAGATTAACAGAAGACAGCTTCTCAAATCCAGTGGTGAGTTAATCATTTTACTCTATGAACAAGATGTACTATTATCTAGTGCGATATCTAATTTATCACATTGTGAATATACATTATATTGTGATGTTGGTAGTCTTTTTAACTCCAGCTCTTACTCTGATATGTTTTCTCTTATCATCAGGTCTTCGCCCAAGAGATATCCGAAGCGTTGATCCGTCATTGTTTATGACAAACTCAGTGCCATCTCTATTGGTAAATAGCGTATAAAATCAAGATTTAATAGACTTTAATGAACTCCAAAAGCATCTGTACTTCACCCTTCTATATTTTATTATTATATGGCAATAATAAAACCTTTCATTACATGTTCCATAGGTCCGTGAACATGCGATTCTACTGAATTTGGGCTCCCTACGAGCAATAGCAATGCGAGATCGTGTTCTTATATTTGATTATAACCGGTAATCTTGGTTGCAGTATATCTTCTTTTCTTCTGATAATTCAATATATATGTCTAAGTATCGTTTATGTGAATACTTGCAGAAGAGGAGGAAGGGCTTTTGTAGATACATTGATGCCTCGGCTCAACCCAAGAAGTATGAATGGAGGACCCTCTATGCCATTTGAACTCGAGGTTGGTTTGGCTCATAAATAACTTGATGGATGATGTTTTATTAAAGTTTGTTATTTTCGTGGAAAATAAGAGATATATGTTTTTACACAGACCAAAGATTATGACAATCATCTCTCCATCCTGCTTAACTTGGGTTCATAATATTCTTATCATCTTGGTGTTAACTATTTATTACTCTGACCTTATAAAAGGTTGTTGAATCAGCGCTAATCTCAAGGATCCAACGACTAGAGCAAAGGCTTATGGACATAGAACCCCGTGTGAGTATGGAAGCTAGTGAGTATATTTCAGTTAGATCTTCTTCACTTTGACTGCTGGACTATGACTTTTCATGCCTCGGTTGCTTCTCCTACCTCAAAAGGAACTCAGTCGTGATAAAAGGTTCATCACACTGTAATGAGCATGGGATGAAAGAGCGAGCATGAATTCCTTTATATGTCCTGAAAAGAAATCCTGTAGTTTTGTCCAATTAGTGAATTACGGCTTTTTAAGATCCTTGCTGTTGCTCTTAATTTTTTTAATATGCCATGTGGTTCAGGTCCAAACTCTTCTTGAGGTTTTGCCCAACCGGTTAACTGCTGATATATTAGAGGAACTTCGGATTAGCAAACAAAAACTGGTAAACTTCATTTAGTTGTTTATGTATGTATATTCTTGATTCAGTTGTTCACTGCAGAGAACTCAATGTTAGTTCCTTTGTATTGTATATTTCTTTATGCACTTCTGAAGGTTGAATTAGGATCGAGAGCTGGAGCTCTTAGGCAAATGCTCCTTGATCTTTTAGAGGATCCCCATGAAATTCGTCGTATATGCATCATGGGAAGAAATTGCACACTAAGAAGAGGAGATGATGATTTGGAGTGTTCGTTACCCTCGGAGAAACAGATTGCTGAGGGTAAGACTGCAGACATATTCTCCATCGTATTCACTACAAACAAGTGCATTAATGGAGATTCTTTTCTTTGTCTGGTTCCTTGCAGAAGAAGAGGAGGAAATTGAAATGCTCTTGGAGAACTATCTCCAAAGGTCTTGACTTTTACTTTTGAATTTGAAGCACACTGATATATTATGTACTGAACTTCTAGGGATTTGTATGTGCAGATGTGAGTCATGCCATGGACAAGCAGAAAGACTTCTGGATTTTGCCAAGGAAATGGAAGATTCAATTGCTGTCAATTTAAGGTTCCGAACATAACACAATCACTCCTTTCTTTAAGATGATTAGGCACTCTTACAAATAGTTACCGTAATCTAATGTTGTTTTTCCAGTTCTCGGAGGCTCGAGGTCAGCAGATTTGAGCTGCTTCTGCAGGTCGGTACATTTTGTGTTGCAGTTGGCGCTCTCATCGCAGGTACATTCACAGACTGTTTATGATTTGCATCCGTTCCTCTCTCAAACCTTTGAATTTTGGTAGAGGCGTTCTTTTTTTTGCATTTATACTACCAACTACCAAAATTAACTGAGTTCCACATTCAATATTCCATATGAGCTATTTTTTTAATCTAACTACAAAGAAGCATTGTCGGATTGTCCTATGAACATGGTCTCAAGGCCAACATTTCTTATTTTTCCATTGTGAAGAAGATAAAAGGTTATATACTATTTGATTCTTGCCACATGCAGGTATATTCGGCATGAACTTGAGATCCTATCTTGAAGAACAAGCTGTGAGCCCTCATTAAGTAACCACAGATTTACAACCATCGTGCCATCATTTAGCCGTTAACATCTCCGATTTTTGCAGTTTGCATTCTGGTTTACAACGGGTGGAATCATCCTAGGCGCTGCAGTTGGCTTCTTCCTCATGTATACCTATCTTAGTAGACGCAAAATCTTTTGAACCATCAATCCGACAAACGGAGAGAAGAGGTAGACCCATCTCGTCTTCTTCTCTTTTCTGTTTTCCTTGAAGATTTGATAAAGAGAGAGCTCACGGTGAACATATATACAGGTGAGAATCCGTGAAGAAATATAACTTCATCACACAATTATATTGTGGCTTAGGCCCTTACTCACTTGGGCCTAAAGATGAGTCGTAAAGTGTCTGATATTGAGTGGTCATCATTGAACCCAAGTGACTTGTGTGTTATTACCTCATTGCTTATGCTATGCACTATTTGTTGATGTTAAATCAATGTATCACCTAAGTTGGATTGAAAGCGAATAAAAATTCAATTGTGTTTGAAGGTGCAGGGAGAAAAAACAATACAGTATCTATATCTTCGATTGGCAAATAAAATATTCAGAAGACAAGCACAAAACTTTTTTCAGGGATTCTGTTTTTCTTAAGTGCGAAGATCACGATCAGATTGACGACCTTCTCTTGCTGAGGGCTTTGGTTCTGAGCCATCAATAGCAATATTCCCAACACCAACCTCCATTGCTTCCCTCTCATCCTTTTCCTTGGTTTTATTCTCGTCAGCTTCTTCTTCTTTGGGTTTTTGTGGACCCAACGACGGTTTCAGTGATCTAGGGACTGGATTCATCCATGGGTGTGTGAGGCACTGAGCAGCCGTTGGTCTTTTTTCAGGTACAAAGTCAAGAATGGGAATGATGAACTCTTGCATGGCAATTGCGTCTTCCTCGCTGAAGTCATATTTATCTGTTAAGACTTTGCTAAGCGGCCAAAACTTTAATCGCCTGATATGCCTTAGTTCACCCTGTCGGTTGAAGAAATCACGCGAATGGCGTCCACCTAAAGCAATCTGCATCAAAACTTCCTGTTAAAAAGAGCTTTACCCCTCGCAATTTTCATCTGGAAACTAGAACCACATCCATGGATAAGAGAACACTGTTTCCTAGATTTACCTTTCGTGGCATCACCCCAATAAGCTCCATCATCAATGCCAAGTGATCCTGATACCAAAGTCCACTAGTGTTAAGCTCTATTGGCAGTGAAATGAACGAGTTCTATCAACAAACATTAAGTAAGAGATATATACCTCATCACGCTCAAAGTTTTCACCACTGTGAGGATCAAATAGAACATCTCCAGTAGCAAGCTCAAAAAAAATGCAAGCAAATGACCACATATCTACCGAGGTTGAGTATTTTGAGCCAAGAATAACCTCTGGAGACCGGTACTGTCTTGTCTGAATATCACTCGTAAACTGCTTATAAGTCCAACAAGCATTCCCAAAATCTACTAACTTGCATTTCGTATCGACATCAGCTAGTAACTTTTGCCTCGTGGATCGACTTCGTCTCCTATTGCCCCGACTCTTTTGGCTACCATTCTCTGCGTCTTTGACTCTTTCAGAACTTTGTTCCGGCCTCTCCCCAGCTTCGTAGTTAGAATCTCTCTCATTTTTTTCTGAACCTTCCTCTCCATCACACCCTTGACCTACAACTTTCTTAGCCTTCTTTCGAATCTTCTTTTTCTGATTCTTAGTCAAATCCGCACTGTAGGTATAAGCCTTGGGTTTTTCATTTTCAGCCTGTCTCTCAGAAACAGCCTTATCCTTGGTTGTTGGAAGAACAAGGGGAGCCCCCGATTTCCGAGCATCAGCATCAGGATCGATGGTGGAGCAGAGCAGAATGTTTTCGGGCTTGATATCAGTATGAATAATACAGAGTTTGTGGTGAAGATAATCCAAACCAACTAAAATATGATAACAGAGCTCTTTAACCTTGTGAATAGGAACCCCTCGGTAATCACTATACTTGATAACCGACAAGAGATTATCTCCCAAATACTCAAAGACCAAACAAACATGTTGCCCATTAGGACCCGCGTGCTTGAAATGATCAAGAAGCTTCACAACACACTTCTTATCTTCCACATCACCTTCTGCAATCTGTTTCAATATCTTTATCTCGTCCATGGCCGCCTCAGTATAATGCTGAGCACTCTTCTGAATTTTCAAAGCTACATATCGCTACAAACAGGGAATCGAAAGACAAGATTCAAATCTACATCCAAAAGCATCAGACAAAATCTTCACTATAAACACATACAGAACAAATGCATAATGACCAGAGAATCTAAACTTCCACATTTTTTACATTATCTTCTACAGAAATCTAACAAGCAAACTAGACCCTAACATTCTAAAATCCCGGAGTTGATTCTCTAAGCAGCGAACCCTAGAAGTGGAAGTGACTTACCAATTTTTGGGTGTCCCAAGCGAGCCAGACAGTGGAGAAATGTCCCCAACCAAGCTTACTCTGAACCACATAAGTGCCATTCTTAAAAACATCACCGACTTTAACCGCATGGTAACCTCCTCTCCTGTAATCTTCAGTTCCTTCTTCCTCCGACGAGTAATCATTCAAACGTTCCCCATTTGTTTCATCCGCCATCGCCAGAAAAAATAAAAAAAAGTAAACTCAGAAAGACCAAGACTTTATGTGGAAGAGTAGTTGAGACCCAGCCCGAATTGAAAAAATAAACCAACTTCCAATGTCGAATCAATCGGCAAGGAGACAAATAGCAGGAATTTCGAGGAGAAGATGAGATCTGCTAAAAATTCAATTTTGAAATAACCCCTAATAAAACCCCATAGAAATTAGAGATTCGGTGGAAAGACAAAGAGTGTCGAAGATTAGGGTTTTGTTCCTTTTTTTGGTTCCTAATGCTAATATTAGACTACACTAACTAATTTCTCTATTACTTTCAAAAATAGCATAAATCTATCGTTTTTATTTCAATTGGCTCCGAGTAATGATATGATTGAGTATGAGATTTGATACGGGTGAATAATTAAACTGATATAAAAAAACTATTTAATTATTAAAATGATTTCCTTACAAACAAAATTAATAAGGGAGTAAAGTTAAAGGCAAGAAACCTTCAACTAGACTATGTAAGGGTATGATTGTTGGTGTTATTAAGGGAGATTGGTTTTCAATCTTCGAGTAAGCGTATGAGAATGGAGTCAGACTCAATGGGTCGTGTTGATGGAGTTTTCAATACTATAGGGCCGGTTGCAAAGTTAAATCCTACACAAGGTGTGGTTCTAGTTGTGAATCAGACATTGATGAGTTCAGAGGGTGACAACGATAGGGTCCTTCAGGTATGGTTCTTCGAGCTCCTCCCGGTAGTTGTCACTTCAATCTCTCTAATTCGGTTGTTACTACCATTAATAATACTAGCAATCAGTCATGAGTTTCTACGCCAAACAAGTTGCACTCTGAGGATATAAACTTGATGAAGGCTTACCGTTGTTCCCTGATAATTTCTCTACGTTCGCTTTATTATTTCTTATTGACGAACTACATTTTTTGGAATTTTTGGGGGAAAATAAACCCAACTTTAGACGGTTCGGTTTAATATATTTTGATGAAATACATGGTGGATATTTTGGCTTTGTTTGAAACTCATGTTGGAGGTGATAGAGCCCACACAAGTTGTAAGGAACTGGGTTTTGATCAGTCGTTTCGGGTGGATGTTGTTGGCCAGAATGGTGGGGTTTATGGCTTCTTCGGAGATGTAATGTTAAGGTTACAGATAGTGATAGTCAATTCATCCATGATACTGTTGAAACATGATCAGAAATTATTTACGTGATTTCGGATAATGCAGCTCCTTCAGCTGCTCGGAGAAATGGTCTTTACCATCCTTCAGCTGCTCATTATGCCCAAACTTATTGGTCCAGCTCAGTAAAGTGTTATCCCGGAAAGACTTAGTGTGGAGAATATTGTTGTTGTTCAGGAAGCAGTTCATTCGATGCGCAAAAAGCAAGGCCGTAAAGGATGGATGCTTCTTAAACTTGATTTAGAAAAAGTTTATGATCGGATCAGATGGGATTTTCTGGAGGATACTTTAAGGGCAACCAAATTCCCTGATGAGTGGATTCGTTGGGTAATGTGTGGAGTTCAGATGTGGCAATGCAATTGATTTAGAATGGGGAGAAAGCAGAATATTTCACTCCATGTCGTGGCTTTAGACAAGGAGATCCTCTTTCTCCTTACTTATTTGTCTTGTGTATGGAATGGCTTTGTCATCTCGTGGACCAATATGTCTCTGTAAAGAATTGGAAGCCAATCCACCTCTCTCAAGGTGGTATTTTTCTTTCTTATATGTGCTTTGGTGATGACCTAATTATGTTTGTTGAAGCTTCAGTACACCAAATTCTGATTATTCATGGAGTCTTGGATCAGTTTTGTTTGTCTTCAGGTTAACGAGTAAGCTTGGAAAAGTCTAAGATATTTTTTCCAAGAAACAATTAATGTTAGATATTAGCAATGGGAGTGGTATTCAAGCAACAAAAGATCTTGGCAAGTGTTTAGGTATGTTAGTACTTCACAAATCTATTACCAAAGATATTTTTGATGAAGTCTTGGAGAAAATATCTTCCGTTTAGCAAGATGGAAAAGTAAATGCCTTAGTTTCGTGGGACGTCTTATGCTCACAAAGGCAGTCCTTTCTTCAGTATTCGTTCATGTTATGAGTACGATTATTCTCTCAAGTCCACTCTACTTAAACTTGATTAGTTATCCCAAACGTTTTTATGGGGCGGGACTTCAGACCAAAGGAAGATAAGTCTTGTTGCATGGGATAGAGTCTATCTTCCTAAATGTGATGGCGGTTTAGGCATCAGAAAAGTAGACACTATGAATAAAACTTTGGTTTCAAAGTTAAGTTGGCGTCTTATTAATGAAGAGGGTGGTTTATGGACGAACATAGTTACTCATAAATATAAATTATGTTTTCTAAATAATGATCTTTGGCATGCTCCAAATAGTACTTGGTCTCCAATTTGGAAAAGTATTATGCGTTCTCTGCAGGAAGTAGTGCTCCCACTGGTTAGTTGGATAATTGGTGATGGATCTGCTCCATTTTTGGAGAGACATGTGGTTAACAAATGTCCCGTTGCTTATGCTCGTTAATATTTCTCATCCAACAGATGAAGTCAATGCACTTGCGTATCAATTGTGGTCGGCCAATTCTAGCTGGAATGTTTTGAAAATCAAGGCTTTTATACATGATTCATTATGGTTATGGCTCTTACCGATTGTGATTGATCAGTTTACAGGAGCTAAAGATCGATTTTCTTGGTCGGAATATGTTAATGGATGGTTTTGTGTCAAGACGGATTACACGGCATTAATACGAGATTCACAACCTTCTCGTCCAAAAATGGAACAATTCTTCAAATAATCTAGAGCGTTCTTGTTCCCGAAAAAAATAGAGTGTTTATCTGATTATTTGCCAATCATGCGATTATGAGTAATGAGGAACGCTTTCAGTGTCACATTAGTTCATCAACGTTTTTTAAGTGTGTATAGGAGAGTTTGAATCAATTCTGCATGCTCTACGAGATTTCCTTGTAGCTCAAGGAATTTGGAACCGTATTGTTTCATGTAGTCGTCGTATCCGGTTCTTCTCTATGACGTTGTACGAATGGATACATGTTTGTGGCCAATCTTATTTGGGATAATGGTGTGGTGGTGTTGGAAATAGCGATGCAAATATGTCTATTAGAAAACCAATCGACTCTGATTATCAAAAGTAAAACTCCATTGAAGAAGATGAGAACCTTCAATGTTTGTTACAGAGAGAAACAAAGTAATACACACTGTAATTTCCAGAAATCGTTCTCAAGAAGAAGAACAAAAGAAAGGCTAAATACACACTTGGTTTAGTAAACCGAAAAACAGATTATAATAAACCAAACTAAGCCTCATAACCGGAGTTAACCGAATCAAAATTGAACCACTATTCTAATACCCTCCCTCAAGATGGCAATCATATTGATTTGATAGACATCTTGCTTATGAATTCATGAAATCTTCCTAAGCAGCTTCTCCAACCATCTGAAGTGATGCTTCATTTGCATAGCTACCATAAACATCAGCACCATTGCCCTTTGAGTTCTCAGGATTTTGAAAATTATTAGCATTACTACCATTAGCAGCAAATTCTTGTCTCAGATGATTCAGATATTTAGATAAGGTTGTCAATGAATCTGGAATCACTGCCGGTTGTGAAGATGTCAAGTGTGTAGACGTCTGATCCACAACATATTTGGTATGACAGATCGCCCTCCAGTCGAATCTCTGGCAGTGCTAAGACCAGAACTCCGAGACAGCCTCTCATGTAGGGGGTCCATAGCTTCAATCCCTTCAATACCACCTTCAGGATTAGAGATCCCAAGTGAGCCCAGAACAGTTGAAACAATTTGACCAAGATCTGAATAGACTCCATCTGTTTGCTCAGCAATGTTGAAGGACCCTACTACAACTCGTGATCGATGACTGCCCTGATTATCACCAGCACTCAAAGCAGGATCAGCCGCTGCATTACTAGTTGAACTCTCTGATAATGGTGGAATGGGTTGTCTGACAACCAAATGCAAAGGGTGGCCATCTTCAACATGATAAGCTGATAGGAGTTGATCATCCTTCAAAACTTTTCCACGACATATCAAACGTTGTTGTTCTGTAACAACGCCAGTAACAGAAGCAATTTGCTCCTTCAGTGCAGGAACATGGACACATCTATCTAAACGTAACGTGTATGTTTGAGAATCCAATGTCTTTATCTTAATCTCAACCATAGCACTGGTGCATTGAGATGCTTCGACCATAATTTCATCTTTGCCATTGTGTCCCATCCTTTTAAAACCCTTTGATTCACCCTAAGAGTCTCTTCGAAACTCGAAAGAGACGATTCTGCGGCGAAGGAGAGTGAGTCTGAAAATACGTTTCTCAGAAATAAAATCTGCCTTTTCTTCCCCTCTAAAAGATCAGCAACACCAATCAAGTCTTCAAATTTCCGTTTTTGATGATCGGTTTCGGAGAAAACGGATCTTGGAGAGTTGTTGGAAGAATCGACGGCTGATAAACGGCTTCGAGTCATCAAGAGACGTAAAGCCATTTTCTTTCGCCGCCGATAAAAGAAGAATCTTTACCAAAATCGATGACCGGAAAATTAACTGTGAAAAGAATGAAACAATCTTTATGATTTAAGCCTCGAAATTGTCTCCATTTGTCAAGTAGTACAGCGAATACTATTCGAACTGCTCTTGTGAAGATAATCGAGGAATCAAGAATTCTTTGGCCCTTGCGAAGTGTGACCACTCTTGATGAATTAACTTGGCGGAATAACCAAGAAGACAAAAGACTCTATAATCGTCGTTGGTTCTGATTTACCGAACTTGTAGAGTGAGCTGATTTCATGAAGAAGAGAACCTCGAACCAATCTTTCGGAGAACCGACGAACCGAAGATAGAGAAAAAAAAATTGAAATCCAGTGAAAACAACTGGTGATTGTGATGATAATCCGATGGAATAATCGGTGATGATGATGATTTTAAGATGATCCGACAGAATAATCAGAAAATCAAAGAAAGATAAATCAAGATGAAATCATAAGAAAATTGCAGCGGAAGAATCAAAATCGGATCTTCAAATGTTTAAGTGAGCTTCAACGCTCTGATACCATATTAGAAAACCAATCGACTCTGATTATCAAAAGTAAAACTCCATTGAAGAAGATGAGAACCTTCAATGTTTGTTACAGAGAGAAACAAAGTAATACACACTGTAATTTCCAGAAATCGTTCTCAAGAAGAAGAACAAAAGAAAGGCTAAATACACACTTGGTTTAGTAAACCGAAAAACAGATTATAATAAACCAAACTAAGCCTCATAACCGGAGTTAACCGAATCAAAATTGAACCACTATTCTAATAATGTCTTTGGCTCATATGATATTTGTCGTGACAAGGTCCGTTTTGTCCAAAATATTGGTAAGGAAGGTCCGTATATTAGGTGGCTTCGAGTGAGCATGTGTTACCCCCATGTGCGGTGAGACATATTATGTGGTCGAAACCACCAGAGTCATGGTTGAAGATCAATACTAGTGGGGCTTCTCGTGGCAACTCTAGATTGACCACATTGGGAGGTGGTTTCCAGGATAGTTCAAGGATTTAGATACATGGATTTTCACTTAATGTTGGGATTTGTTCCGCACCTCTAATTGAACTATGGGCGTATATTGTGGCCTTTACATTACATGGGATAGGAGAGTTGATCGACTTGAGCTCGAAGTTGACTCTTAGATGGTAGTGAGCTTCTTGAAAACAAGGATTGAGGAAACTCATCCACTATCTTTCCTGGCATATTTGTGTCATGGCTTTCTTTTTAGGGATTAGATAATTTGATTTTGACATGTTTATAGGGAAGCTAAGGGCCTTACGGACAGGTTGGCGAACTATGCTTTTTCGCTTCCTCTGGGTTTCCATTTACTACTTGAACCTCTTGATGATGTTCTTGCTTTAATTCCGGATGATATTGATGGATATTCTATTCCACGAAACATTTGTGTTTGATTTTATTATTTGAATAAAGTTTCAGGAAGATTTTTCTTCCTTTTACGACGAGAAAACTATTAATGCATTAAAAGTTTAAAACTTATATAATACAAAAACTAGGATTATACCCACGTTATAGTGTGAGATTGAGAGAGAGAGAGACTGTGTTTATTTAGGTTCTTAGAACCGTGTTTATATTCTGAATATTGTTTTCAAGATATTATTTTAGAAACCTGATACCGAGATCAAAATCAACCAAAGAGTTAGAAAAACTAACCGAATAAATACTACAATATGCTCTAAATCAAGGTATTTGAAAAAATCAAACCAAATCCAAATATACACCAAATCAATAAATCTATTAAATCTTTTTTAATTTTGAGTTTTAATATAAAAATATTTGAACCCAAACTCAATCTATATTGAACAGACTTCTGTCTAAAAATAAAATAGGTGTTAAATCAAAAGAACAGAAATACCAAATTAGAGGAACCAAACTCGACAAAATTTCAGAATGGGTCCTAGATATATTTACCGATAAAACTGAATCCAAACCCGAACCATAAACGAATCAATAACCAAAATTTTTTTTCCTATATACTTTTATAAAATTTTAGCTCTTTAGAGTTTTCTTAATAAAATCTTAATAAATTTTAAATGTTTATATAAAAATTTAAAAAAAAACCTACAGAATTTTTTTTTTTTTTAGGTTCTTAAACTCGTAATAGTATTTTGGAATATCGTTTTAAAAACCTAAAAAAATCAGAATCAAAATCGACAAAACTAGAGGAATCAAACCCAAACCGAGTATGATAAAATATCCAAATGGGTTTTAAGTCTATAGACTCAAAAATCTGAACCCAAACACGAACCATAGCCGAAAAATTAATTGAATTTGTGACCGATATATTTTTGTTAAATTTTAGTTTTTAGAATTTTTTTTATTAATATAAAAATTTATAACGAAATGTATTTTTCATCTATTTTTAATATTGACTAAAATTTATAATACAAACAAAATAAAAATATCTCTAATTTAAATATATAAGATATCTCTAAAATATATTGGTTGACAAAAAATACAAAGTAACATAATGTTAAACCAAGCTAAGTTATAATATTGTAAAAAGTTATATCGTTGGTACTTGGTACGTGTGTATTTATAGATATACATACCTAATAAAATAAAATGTTTGATATTAATTTTAACCACTTATTAGATCGCATCTATGGGTTGTTATTCAACTTATCTCATTTTTCCCAGACATTATTATATAAGAGAATTTTGAGAATTCATTCATTATATCGTTCTGGTCATATTAACAGTTACACTAAAATCTATTTAATATTCTACAAAAATTATTTGTGTTAATTTATTTTAAACTAGATTTGTGTCCAAAAAAATGCACAAATTATATATTTAAACAAATTTATTAAATAAATTTTATTTATAGTGTTGATTATATAATATTATAGTAAATAAAATTGTCTAATATTTTTGTTATATTAACCATTAAATGTTAATTATTTTTATCTCTTTCTTGTTCTTAATAAAATTTAGTTCATTTTAGTTATTAAAAGTGGCCGCATAAATAGTATATAGTTTTGTTTCTACTTATAGAATTTTTAATATAAGATGGTTTTAAAATTAAAACAATCACCGTGAGAAATATTAAAATAACTTTTTAGTTTTCTAAAAGTAGTTCCACAGCTTACTTAGTTGCTTATCTAAAATCTTTTTCAATCTCAGAAACCTTTTTTATTATCAACTTGTTAATAACATTAAATTATTTTATCAATAATTAAATAATAAAAAATCTGATCTATAATCTTTTTTTTTTTTTTTGGAAAAAAAAAGTCTCTTTTACCGAAATTTTGTTTTAATTAATCACTTTCTTACGAAATTCTTGAACTTCGTGCTATCAAGTTTTCAATTTTATAGTTAGGCTTATTAATTTTTAAATATTTCACTAATAATAGTTATGTTTACATGTTTACGTTATAACTACAAAATTTTTAGTTAGAAAAAAGAAAGTACATGTTTTATAAGTCCACATAATTTCAGTCCACCTTTAAATTAATATAAAATGTATATGATGATGTATCGAATAAACTTTATGTGTACTAATATTTTAGATGATGTGTACCTTTCCATTAAGCTGATGTGCTAGTTAGAAAGTCATCCTCTTTTCTTTTATATATATAGTAAACCTTTCTAAATTAATATTTGATTAATTAATCATTTAATAAAATAATATAATTTTAAAATTTTAAATTAAATTTTGGTTCAGTTATATCAATAAGTTAATAATTTCTATAAATTAATAAAAAATATATAGTTTTAGTATAGTTACGACATTATTAATTTCTAGAAATTTTACTGTATAATTTTGTCCATTCCATAGCAAAAAAGATAAAAATATCTTAAAAGTTTATCTAGGTCATTTACTATATTGTTTATCATCAACTATTAGATTATAATATTTTAAATTTGCACAAAATTTATTTGTGATCATTCATTTAATTAACTATCTCAAAAGTTAATAATCTTCAATAATGGTATTGAAATACTTAAAAACTAAAACTATAAATGCACTTGGTTAAAAAGAATGTATTTTTAGTACAAATGATAAAATTTTCTAATGGAATTTTATTTTAAAGAGTCGCATAAAAATTAATATGGAATTTTGAAGGTTTTGGTTTTGAAAAGAGATTTGTCAATCTAATTGTTATATTGACAAACAAATACTGTAAAGTTAATCTTTGAGATCGAATGCCATACACACAAAGGCCACTATGTAAAAATCGAATTATGTACATCCAAACCTAAAATGATGCAATGAAGAACAACAAAAGAGAAAAGACCACAAAACATACAAAGAAGTCGAATTTTCTTCTGCTGAGGCTTCGCCGATTGGGAGAAACTTACTCTCCGGTGACCAAATCAAAAGGTATAGAAATTACATTTTAGGCAAAGTTGCAAAAGCTGTGTGCTATAAGAACATGTTTATTACCATCAGTAAGAGCATTAGACTGTTTCCAACAGTGTTCAAAGATAGCTTCTGTGGCGCAGCATTGTCACTAAACTGCCCTGCGTTTACATATTCACTTCTTCCACTACTGCTAGTTGCAGAAACATTTACCCGGCATTGAACCTGAAGAAAGATTAAAATTTGAGAGATTTAAGTGTGAAAATGTTTCATTGCTCTTGTATCTCATTAAAGAGTTGAGATTTTTACAGTCGTAGTTTGCCCATCCGATTCTCTGACCGACCAGATCATAGACAAAGATTTTGTCTTTCAGAACCAAATCTGCAGAACAGATGATGAATAACAATGTCTTTTGTGTTACGGAAGCTAGATTTCAAATAAACAAAGGCTTAAGCTTTCAATTCGGTTTACCTCCAAGGATCGTTATCCCCTGATTCTGAATCTTCTGAAAACCAATGCACCACACTGCAGTACCTCCCTAGAAAGTAGAGTGCAAAGTCAAATATTGCACCAGATTTAAAGTAAAGTTAGGTTCGATTTTGAAACCAGATTTCTGTGATTAAGTTCAGGGTTAGAGTACTTACGACACTGTTCTGCTGTATGAGGTAATCCTGAGGATTTAAAAACATGGATGCTCCACCAGCGAAGTTCAAGCTAACTGGAGGAAATATGTCTGCAAGACTGATCATCACAATACCATACAAAAGGTCAAAATTTTCCACAGTATAGATATCAATTAAGCAGACATATTTAAGAGATAGAATATGGTAAGAGCATAAACCTTGAGGCTATTACATAACATTGGTTCCCTTTGGAAACAACGGGTCTGACAGACTGTGAAACAGCATTTGTAATCTGAAAAATTCCATAAGACAGACAACATATAAGATAATGTTTTCAGAGTTTCAAGTCAACGGAGTACCGTTTTGGTTAACTACATGTCCCAAATGGAAGAATACAAGAAAAAACGATAAAGCAAAGGATGGTTTTATGACTTACGGCTTCAACGAAAGGAACATAGGCTGCTTCAGAAAGGTATGCCAATGTTGTACCAGTGTCGATTATGGTTCCTTGACCGTTTGATGTGGAGAAGACCGATGGATTGATTGGTAAAGCTCCGCCATTTACTGAGATGCTCAGCAGATTTACATTGTAATGAGGCCTGAAATATTCACACACCATACGATCATGCTGATCAGTCCCTCTCTAATGAACATGTGAACCAACTCTTTGATTTGAAACGGTTACAAGGGATAAAATTGAACTAACTGTGAGGGAACAAGTGGAGTAAAGACCATGTTTGGTTCCACAATCTCTCCAAGTACCAATATGCCTCCACCTCCATTTTCTCCTTTTAAGCAGTGAGAGAACACTCTTGGAGCTAAGCCCTGTGAAGCAAGCTGAGAAATCACAGACATTCCTTGCTGCCCAAACCCGAAAATTCCATCAACTGCTCTATCAGACTTCACTAAATCTCCTGTCTGAGAGGTGCTGCATCTGTTCCAGAAAAACATTCCCACATAGCAACCAACATAGTCAAGAGTAATGGCCCATATTGATGACAACGGATAAAGATTCACTGAGATAACTCACCCAAACACAACCTGAGCCGTTGAGTTTGGGACCAGAGAGCTTCCGACGATCATATCAAATTGCAAGACATCAGAGACATAGAACCCCGAGGTGCCACTTCCATCCCCATACTGAAACGTGTAAGCGCAAAGGTTGTTCTGAACAGAACACCCTGAATCAGAGGATTGGATACCCCAACTGCATCTTTGGTCAGAACATGAGATTGGTGTAGCGGATACTGAGCTCCCTGGATCAAAGAAATTCAACTGAATCTGCAAAAGAAAAAAAAAAGAAAATGATCAGTATATTAATCTCAAATCACAGAGTTCAAAACATACCAAAGATAGAAAATTGATTCCAGAAGCTTTACTGGGAGTCCACTGGTTTGAGGGCAGCCATTGCAAGAAGCACAGCTGACCCACAAAACATCACTTCCCGTGTCAATCTGTACATAAAAGTCTCTAGGAGGAGATCCCAGTCGCAGCTTCGTATAATATAATCTGTCCAAAGTCAAAACACCGAATTGAGGAGAGTTGACACCAATATCAAAGATAAAAACTTTATGATTGAGACATAGAAAGATTGACAGACAATGACTGAGAATCAATCAATACTCAGATATTGCCAATTAACCGATCAAATGTAAAAATACCCTAAATACAAAGAAAGATAGAATCTTTCATTACCCAACAACGAAAGGATCAAAAGTTCCGTCCACCGGAAAATCTACGACTCCACCTAATGACTGTAACAACCTTCCGTGTCTGGCTCTATCACGCTCCTTGAGCTGACTAAGTTCCATCTCATGATTCGCCGGAATCACTCTTTCCAGTTTCAGCGCCGCCGGGAAATTATAAGATAAAACTGCCGCCGGCAATAAACAGCAAATCAGAATAGCTGCCGCAAACCAAACAGTCGCCATAGCTTCCCAAGTTGGGTCTGCTTAAAGTGTTAAGAAGATCTCTTTATCTCATCAAAAAATCATAAAAGATCAAGTTTTTCTTCTGGGCACAACATAGAAATGGAGAATCGACTGCATCGGTACGGAGAATCAAGCCGTCTCTTGTAAGCGGCAACAAATAAAGAGTCTCTAAATTCACGAAAACAGACGATTTGGAGATTTGTTGTGCACTTGTTTGGATTGTGTATTGAGAGAGAGAAAGAGAGAATTAACAAAGGATAAACAGAAGTTGTTCAAGTGAAGATTACGCCAAAATAGCATGTGTTATAATTCTAATGATTCTACTTTCTATTAATAAATTTACTTATTAATTAAACATATTAAAGTGCAATTACCTGACTATAAAAAAGGTTAAAATCACCATATCTTCGACGTTTTTTGAGAGAGGAAAAAACAAACGTGGAGTGAATTTCGATTAATTAGTTGTCTAAGCAATAATTCATCGTCCAAGATGTAAGTTCATATGCCAATGATGATTATAAATTTTTAACTAATGTCAAAAGGACTAAGTCAATGATGTATTAATTTATTATTTTATTTAGAACAATATAGTTGCAAAATAAACATATCTTAGTTATAATTTCAGAGTGGGATTATTACCCACAACTTTTTCTTTAATACTTTTAAGCCATCTTTTTTTTTGTTAATTACTTTTAAGCCATCTTTATCAAGACTAAATGCTTTCTACTAAATGATCTGAGACTATGAATAGGCATTGTTAAAGTAACTTAACGAACAAGTAATAGAAGTACTACAAGTAATTACTTAGGGTTTATTAACATTAAAACCACACAAAAAATAAAACAAATTGAATTAGGGTTCTTAAGAAAATGGAGAGCAATCAATGGAAGGTTCTTTCTTGGCATCATTTCATTTCGCTTTTTCTATTATTATTCTGGTTACCTAAACCACATAATGCGTACTTCTGACGCATTTCTTGCTTTACTTGTATGTATTTAGTATTTACTAATATACACAGAAAAATGTAAATCTTTATTTATTCATATGTGTTATAAATATATATAT
>JAKUCM010002094.1:0-35534 GCA_023374145.1 Lepidium sativum
CTTGATCTTTTCAACTCAATTGGAAAGCTTTTATCCTTCATCTTAATGTCCATGATCTTTTCTCCTTTTTGGGTCTTGGATGATGCAGTTTTCATTCTCAAAAATCAGTCGATATCCATTGGATATCATTTGAGAAACACTTAGTAAATTCCTTGCCAATTCTGGTACATATAGGAGGTTTTTGATGATGTGATCTCCTCCTTTGTTTGTTGACACTTGTATGTCTCCTTTTCCTTCAGATATAACTTTACCACCATTCCCAATTCGAATGGTTATCTTCTTACTTCGATCCAGATTGATGAAGTTTCTTGTATCTCTTGACATGTGATTGGTATGACCGCTGTCCACTAGCCAAGATTCATCGCCTAAATTTGAAGTTTCTTTATCTTCAACGACACTAAAAAGCATGTGACACTCATCTTCACTTTCACCATCGGATTCTTCTAGACTTAGGTGTCCTCTTTCATTCTTTCTAAGTCGACATTCTTTTGCTATATGTCCTGGTTTGTTACAGACATAGCATTTCCTTTCGTAGGTTTCACTTATCTGTGAACAATTCTCTTTCTTTTTCCTGAAACAATCGACCTCATTCATTGTGATTGTTCATCTTGCACACACCACACCACTTGTTTGTCTTCTCATGGCGGTTTTTCTTTCGCTTGTTATCTCCTCTTGAACCAAGCTTTGCTCCATAGAAAGCACCGTCATTGATGCGATCTTCTCGGAGGTTTAGACGCCTCTCATGCGCTTTTAGGGTTCCTATCAATTCTGTTACTGAAAGAACTGATAGATCTTTTGTTTGTTCGAGTACCCCAACGATACTATCGAATCTCTGTGGTATGGAGATAAGTACCTTTTGAACCACTTGGTAATCAGTCTTTTCTTCTCCATGTACTCGAATTTGATTGCTCAGGTTGATAAGTTTTGTTGAAAACTCATTGATTGTCTCTCCTTCTTCCATCTTCAGATTTTCATATTCTCTTCTCAGGGTTTGAAGATTAATCATTCTAACTTGTTGGCTTCCTTGAAACTCCATCTCAAGAGCATTCCAAGCTTCTCTAGAAGATGATGCAAAAGCGATTCTAGGAAAAATTGATTCTGATACTGCACTTTGCAAAATCTGAAGCGCCATCATATCCTGAAGCAATCGGTCTTCGCTTTCTCTTGTTGCTTGAGGCGTGGCTTGACTGGGCGAAGTATCTGTGATTCCATTCTCAATCACGTCCCAGAGTTTTCTGGTTTTCAGAATTGTTGTCAATTTGATTTTCCAAAAACTATAGGAATCTCCATTGAAGATATGAATGATTTGATGCATCGTTGTCTCCATGTGCTCTGATACCATATTGGAAATTGATCTCTCCATTGTTTAGGATCGGACAACAACAAACGTTAGTTTGTTTCTCTCTCACAAAATTGGATCTCTCTGTATCTTCTTCTTCATCGATACTCTGTTTTTGTGTTTCACGTTTCTGGTTTTTTTTTAATCAACCAATCAGTGTCTTTTATTAATTTCCAACAAGGGTATATATATTTTACAACATACCTATTCACTAAAGGTTATGTCTTGTAAGAGACATCCTTAAACCTAAAGACACAAACTTACAAACAAACACAACCATTCGATTGTACCTATTGATACACACATATTTGATTACATAAATATTATACTTTATACGAAACCCTAAAGTTGTTTAATGATATACGATGAAGACTTTATCATATTCCAACGGTTATCGTGTAGTTACTTTATCTTACATCCGATAAAGAAAGATATATTCAGTACATGTTTATTTACATACATGTAAAGATGTCTTTACTTTTTCATTTGCATGTCCAATAGAGGTTTCCGACATCCTTTGCTTCTCAACATTAACAGAAACTGGCCCAATTTCCTGGTTATTTTTTCGTTTTGTCATGTTAGTGGGGATAAATTAAGATATAATACATATAACTGAAGTTGACTGAAGATCACGTGGTTTGAGTGGTTGAAGACACGCGAGAAGCCCGTGGATCAGGAGGAGTTCAAAATTTGAAATACAAATGTGTGATAAGGTTTATCAAGAAAGATTCTTATCAGCATATTCCAAGTAGAGGGAATTTAGTTGTAGTCCTAAAAATTAGGAAACAAACTAAAAGAGCTCTTCACCTATAAAAGAGATCTCGATTGTAAATCAAGCTTTTCAGGAACTTAGGGGTTGTAGTTTGAGCCAAGCTTGTCGATCGATTGGTTCTAGGTTATCGATTTGTAGAAGTAGTTTTAGATCAATTGTTTGCTAGAGGAATTGATCAGTAGAATTGTCTTTTGTAAAAGAGAAGTTCTTAATAAAAACGTAATTCTTGGTTAAGTTAAAGCTGTTGTTTATCATAGTCCGTTTTCAATTGGTTCAGAGCGGATCACCATATAACTTTGTTAAGTGTTTCAGGTGTTTGATCCTGGAGAACAAAATGGAGAATTTACAACAACAGCTGGTTGTAGTTGCAAAAACTCTTAAACTGGATCCGGACAACTATGGTCATTGGAAAGTCCAGATGGCACAAAACATCCAAGGTATAGATTCAGATGTGTGGCTTGCGGTTGAAGAAGGATGGGAACCTCCAACGATCAGAGATGAAGATGGGACACTCAAGCCAAAACCAAGGAGACAATGGTCAGCTGAGGAAAAATCTGATGCAAAATGGAACTCTAAGGCCTTGTCAGCAATTTTCAGCTCACTTCACTGCAATCAGTTTAAGAGGGTACAAGGGTGTACAAGTGCTAAAGAAGCATGGGGCATTCTTCAAGTCGTATTTGAAGGAACTAGTAGTGCAAAATGAACGCGTATTGATATTCTTGCATCTCAGTTCGAAAACTTGATCATGCAAGAGGAAGAGTCTATTGCTGAGTTCAGCAACAAAATATCATCTCTTGCGCATGAAGCCCTAATTCTAGAAAAGACATACAAAGATAAGAAATTGGTAAAAAAAATTTCTGAGATGCCTTCCCTCGAAGTTTCATGGACATAGGTCAGCACTTGAAGTATCTCAAAACTCGGATACACTTAAGTTTGATCAAGTGTTAGGAATGATGCAAGCGTATGAGTTACAACTAGCCCCCAAACTGACGAACAAAGGCAAGAGTGTAGCTCTGGTCACTGAAAAAGAATCAAGTGAGAAAGAGATATCTGAGGACTTGGAAGAAAAAGTTGGTCTGATAGTCAAACGTTTTTTAAGAAAAGCTGAGAGAGGACAAAGAAGAGAGTACCAAGCATCTGCCAAGGTCTCACCAGACAAAGACAATTGCAAATCTGACAAGCAGTGTCTCGAGTGCCAAGGATACGGACATTTCAAGGCTGAATGTCCCACCGCCAAAAGAAAAATGACAATTCAATGCTATGAATGCAAAGGATATGGGCACACCAAAAATGAGTGTACCACTCGGATGAACGGAAAGTCTTCCATTGCTTCACTGAGTGAGTCTGACTCTGAAAATGATGATGATGGTGATATATTAAATCACTTTGTGGCTCGACTCGGTATTGTCAACCTAGAAGATCATGAGGAAGAAAACATAGATCAAGCAATTGATCAAGTGATTGGTTTGACAAGTGCGTGTCAGGAGAATCTGATCGTCGACAGTGATCACGGAGTTGATCTACCATCTATGGAAAATGCAGAAAAAGATATCTTAGAAACAGACTCTGAAGAAGAACTGGACATTTCACCTAAAGATCAAATCAAACTCCGTGTCGAATCGCTGGTTGACACAAAGCAAGAAAACTTGCAATTAAAGTCAGAAAAACAGTTGATTGCAAATCAACTGACTAAAGCTGAGAAGGATTCGACGGACACAAAGACTAGAAATTCTTAACTTGAACGACAACTATCTGAACAAATAAAACAGATTAGGATGTTGTCCAAAGGAACCAAAGATCTTGACTATCTACTCACTATTGAAAGAACTGACAAGGACAATCATGGTCTCGGCTACAAAGGAGCCACTGTTGTATAAAACAAATTTGTTCGGGCATCAAACAGATCTGTCAACATCAACCAAGGACAAAAGGAAAGCCATGATCAACATGGGAAGGAGTCACAATCAAGATCAGGCCTTGGATGGGAGAGACAGACAAGTGCTCATCACCAATCAAGGTGGAGGAGAACAAGTAGCTGCTGGTATTGCGGACAACGAGGTCACATGAAGTTCCAATGTCGTCAATGGTATCAACGGCTTCAGCGAATCTGGAGACAACAGAAGTTCACCTACAATGGAGAAAACAGGCAACAGATGTGGGTGAAAAAGATGGATCTCTACAGTAGGGTTGCGTTCACAGCTGATAGACAACTAGACGGCACACCTACTAAAAGAACATGGTACTTTGACAGCGGTTTCTCGAAGCATATGACAGGAGAAGAAGGAACTTTGCAAGGGCTTGAAAATGTCAAAGTTGGCAGAGTAACATTTGGTGATGGAGCTACAGGAAAAATCAGGCTAAAGGACAAACCGCAAATGTTATGGATCCAAGATTGACAGACGTGTACCTAGTCGATGGATTGTAAGCCAATCTGATTAGTATCAGTCAACTCTGTGATAGGGGACTAGATGTCACGTTTACAAGGACAACATGTCGAGCATTCGACAATCGAGGATCCGTTAATCTAGAAGGTGTTAGAACGGCAAATGATTGCTATATGTGGGTTCCAAGTACTCAATGTATGACATCTAGATCAGAGAGTGAAACTCAGATATGGCATCAACGTCTTGGACACATGAACTTTAAAACAATGGCAGAACTAGCTTCTAAGGAAATCGTCAGAGGATTACCTAAACTTAAAGCAAACCATGAGTTTGTATGGGGCCCGTGTAACTCAGGAAAACAAGTAAAAACACAACACAAGTCGGTACCAGATGTAAGGTCCAAAAACACACTCGAGCTTGTGCATATGGATCTAATGGGCCCTATTCAACTGGAAAACTTGGTGGGAAAAAGGTATATTCTGGTGATTGTTGATGATTTCAGTCGATACACATGGGTCAGATTCATTAGAGAGAAAAGGGTTACGTTTGAAAGCTTCAGACTTCTAGCACTTCAATTAAAGGTTGAACGCGAAGGTATTAAACATATTCGTAGTGATCATGGAGGAGAATTTGAGAATGACAGCTACAAGAAATTTTGTTCTGAACAAGAAATTGCTCATCAATTCTCAGCTCCAAGGACACCTCAACAGAACCTTGCAGGAGATGGCAAGGGCGATGTTGTACGGAAGCAATGTACCAAAGTCATTCTGGGCTGAAGCTGTCAAAACAGCATGTTACATTATCAATAGAGTATATGTACGAAAAGGAACGAACAAGACATCATATGAGCTTTGGAAGGGAAAACACCAACAGTTCACTACTTTCATGTGTTTGGATGTATCTGTTATATACTCAACGATAAAGATCATTTGGGAAAATTTGACTCACGAAGTGACGAGGGAGTATTTCTTGGTTATTTAGGTACTAGTACAACATTCCGAGTTTACAACAGACGAACTTCCACTGTACAAGAAACAATGAATGTTGTTTTTGATGACTCATCTACATTCCGCTTGACAATTCAATCACTTGATGAACTAAGTGAAACCAATCGGAACTCTGATATAGAAACAGAGGATCAAGACACGTTTATAAGGGAAATAGAGACAGTAACCATTCCACAAGTACACATGAATCACTCCTCTACAGATGTTATAGGAGAGATTCACGGGGGAAGAGTTACTCACGGGAAGCAGATTGACTTTAAGCAGCTTGCTGGAAGTACAATCACAAGTTTTCACTCATTAATGACACAGCATCGAAGTCTTGTGGATGTAGTAGAAAATATCTGCTTTGTACCAAAGATTGAGCCCAAGACATACAAAGAGGCAATAAGAGATGATTTTTGGATTTCATCTATGCAAGACGAACTATCGAATTTCTCAAGGCTCAATGTTTGGATACTAGTTCCACGACCTCACTATGTAAATGTAGTCAGAACAAAGTGGATCTTCAAAAACAAGATAGACAAAGAAGGAAATGTCATCAGAAATAAGTCTCGACTGGTTGCACAAGGTTACTCACAAGTGGAAGGAGTTGATTTTGATGAAACTTTCGCACCAGTAGCTCGTTTGGAATCGATTCGGTTTTTATTAGGAATGGCATGCAAAATGGGTTTTAAGCTCTATCAAATGGATATCAAGAGTGCCTTTTTGAACAGGAATTTGGAAGAAGAGGTATACGTTGAACAACCAAAAGGCTTTCAGGATTCCAAGCATTTAAATCATGTATACAGGCTAACAAAGCTCTGTATGGTCTCAAACAAGCACCTCGAGCATGGTATGATAGATTAGCAGCATTTCTGGTTGATAATCAATTTGTACGAGGCAGTGTTGACAAGACACTATTCACTCTTAAAAGTGAAGAAGGGTTCACTGTGGTGAAAATCTATGTCGATGACATCGTCTTTGGCTCAACCCGACAACAAATGGTTGACAAGTTTATTGAGGTAATGACTCGAGAGTTTGAGATGAGCATGAACGGAGAACTTACCTACTTTTTGGGTCTCCAAGTTAAACAAACGTCAGAAGGTATATTTGTGAATCAAAGCACATATGACAAAAATCTAGTAAAAAAGTTTGGCATGGAAAACAGCAAGTCTGCTAAAACTCCAATGTGATCGAACGAGAAGCTGTCAAGAGACGAAGTGGGAAAATCAGTTGATACAACGGCTTACAGAAGCTTAATCGGAGGGCTGCTATACCTTACAGCTAGTCGTCCAGACTTAAGTCTGTCGGTTGGTCTATGTGCAAGATATCAGGCTGAACCAAAAGAGAGTCACCTTACTGCTGCCAAACGTATACTCAGGTATGTGAATGGAACTTACAAACTTGGCATCTTTTTTACTAAGGATACTACTGTGAGTCTTACAAGGTACTGTGATGCGGACTCGACTGGAAGCATAGATGATCGGAAGAGCACAAGTGGAGGGTGTTTCTTTATGGTAAATAATCTAATTGTATGGTTCAGTAAGAAACAAAACTGTGTATCACTATCCACTGCAGAAGCAGAATACATTGCGATGGGAAGCTGTTGTACTCAACTCTTGTGGATGAAGCAAATGGCTGCTGATTATGTATAGACTCTAAAACCCTACTTGTTTATTGTGACAATCAGAGTGCGATTTGTATTGCTAAGAACCCTGTGCAACACTCTCGAACCAAACACATAGACACCCGTCATCACTTTATTCGAGAACTTGTTGAGGTGAAACTGATTAAACTTGACCATGTGACCACTGAATATCAACTGGCAGATTTGTTTACTAAACCACTTTCCTTCAATCGTTTTATTCAATTACGAACTGCAATTGGAGTGTGTGAATGCTGACAATAAAAAAAAAAAGGGAGTGTCAATAGAATAAAGGTCTCAAGCAGTTGAATCTGAGAAAAGCGAGCAGACACCTGAAAGAGTGCAGACATATATCAAGATTGATCAAGCTGATGCAAAATAACTGCCCATCATGCCGTCACAATGAATATCAGTGTGTTGATTTATCAAGGTGAGATAAAGGAGGTCAAAGAGTTGAGGAGAGCTATTGTATCACTATGCTGAGAAGTCAAGTGATGCTCTGATACAACATTGTGTCAATGACCAGTGGTTAGCGTGAAAGCTCTGAGTTGAGAAGTCATGTGATACTCAGACTTCTGTGCATTAAGTGTTGTTTTCTAAAAAAAAAAAAAAAAAAAAAAAGAAACTCTCCTAATGAAATTCCAGCTGCCTGATCACTTTGATTCTTCAAAATGCTGCTGAGCTATGTGATAAAGGCATGATGGTGTGAAAGTCTAGCCATCATATCTTAAACTTGATCGCATGTCTCACAGTGTAAGGAGTCTTGCTGAGCGATCTCAGAATTCAGCTAGCTTGGAGCAGAATACGGTTTTCAAGGTAAGACTTATGTCAGGTAAAAAGTCAAGGGATGTATATACAATGAACCTCAATTTCTGTGCTCATAAAGTTAAGATTAATCTGGGTCCCTCAGTTCAATGAATATGAAAAACGAATTGATTAGTATTGGGTGTCTGGTGTGAATCGGTGCGTTGATTTAAATCAAATCGGTGTATACATTAACTCTTCAATTCAAAAGAATTAGAAAAAGGGGGCCGTATCTTTGATTTTCAGGCCCATTCAAAACAATATAAGTAGACCACGATGCGAAAAGGAAAACTCAACAGTCTCAACAAGCAAAATCAAAGCTACTGCAAACCCTAAGTCTCAAAGTGAAAATCCGATTCTGAAAATGGAGAACATACGAGAAGTGTTAGCGGCCAGATTCTCACTATGAAGCATCGTCCAGTAAGTGACGAACAAAGAAATGGCTATGGTGGTCTATCAACCTAAGGGGCTGCGTCTTTCAGTGAAAAGAGAGACGACTCCGAAAGCCGAGCAAGATCCCATAGAGATCGATGAAGATGAGAGCCAGGAGGGTAATGAACCCAGAAATGCGTGGGCCTCCGTCTATGAAGACGAAGCATCGCATGCAAACTTCAGAAGTGGAGAGGAGCAAATGGAGTGGTCACCATCAAGATTCCGCAGATCTGAGTCACCGGCTCATGAACAGGAAGACAAAGTAAAAGCCACTAAAGCTAAGCGGCATCAAGAATATTCGAATCAAGGTACTAAAAGCACCGTACCCAAAGGGAATGAATCACGAGCAAGCCGCAAGCGTCGATTGGATGACACAACAATTTCAGCGAATCGCAAGTCTCGCCGCATATCCAGAACGAAGACGTCTACTCAGTCAAAATCAATGACTCCAGAGTATGATCAAAGAATCTTCAGCTCTGCAGACGCTTTTCGCAGGTATAAGCTCTATTCCTCCTCAAACGAACGATTCATAGTGGAGTGTGCGTATACTTTTGATGCTCAGGAGTCGGATTTAGTACAGTTGCTTAAGGATGTAGGTCTATTTGAGTCATTGGAATCTGTTGTAGACTACTCCACTGATATTCTTTTTGAGTTCTAGGCAAACATGCCATATCTTGAGCAAGAAAGTGAGTCTTGGTGTGTGTACCTGAGGGGACACAAGTACTTAATCTCGCCTGAGAAGATCAATGAGGTGTTAAGGTCACCAAATGTAATTGATCGCTCTAACCCTCAAAAGCTTGAAGTTCTGTCTGAGGACATAGCTGAAACGGTTATCGAAGGGGCAATCAAGAACCTCAACAGGGTCAAGAAGGCGCATCTGGGACATCTGTACTCACAGTTGTACACGTTGTGTTGTACAAATTGGCTCCCAACATCAAATGAAGGGTACGTCAGTTTGCTAAGGCTACAACTTGCATACAAGATTGGTACCAGAACCCCGTTGAATATGGGCAAAGTGATCTTTAGCCAGATCAAGAAAGTAGCCGCCTCTACAAGAGACTCCAAATCGAAGCTCTATCTGCCGTACCCATCACTACTCACCCGTCTGTTTGCCAATCAACATAAAGTGCCTACATCTTTTGCTTCTATATCAAGTGAGACGACAAATGCTCAGAAGCAGAAAGGAAAGGCCAAAGCATCAGTGACGAAGGAAGCGTATACGACTGAGGAGCTGCTGCAAACAATTCTTGTGATGTCTGAGGAGATCACACAATTCTTGTGATGTAGTAGGAACATGGATTCATGATCGATTTAATTGGAGTACTATGTTTGCTATGTGGTTAATTGTTATATTGTTGTTGGAAACAACAAGTACTGTCAAGTGTTTGAAAGTTGTAGGTGTGTGCTTAGTATCAACTCAAGTCAAAAAGGGGGAGATTGAAGTTGACTGAAGATCATGTGGTTCGAGTGGTTGAAGACAGGCGAGAAGCACGTGGATCAGGAGGAGTTTGAAACTTGAAATTCAAATGTGTGATAAGGTTTATCAAGAAAGAATCTTATCAGCATATTTCAAGTAGAGGGAATTTAGTTGTAGTCCTAAAAATTAGGAAACAAACTAAAAGAGCTCTTCACCTATAAAAGAGATCTCGATTGTAAATCAAGCTTTTGAGGAACTTAGGGGTTGTAGTTTGAGCCAGGCTTGTCGATCGATTGGTTCTAGGTTATCGATTTGTAGAAGTAGTTTTAGATCAATTGTCTGCTAGAGGAATTGATCAGTAGAATTGTCTTTTGTAAAAGAGAAGTTCTTAATAAAAACGTAATTCTTGGTTAAGTTAAATTTGTTGTTTATCATAGTCCGTTTTCAATAATTTGTTACTTGACATACCTCTAGTGACGTCACAAATTTGTCATCGTCCGGCATGTATTTTGTTTCCGACTCCATCGCTCCCTTACCGTTGTCATCTATCTCTGTTCCAGATGTCGTGACACTAGCATCTAGACTGCGATTATCCTTCGCAACATCTTCCATATTGCTATCTCTTACGATATTGCCGGTTTCCTTTCCTACCAATAGACAGACCTTATCCTGCATTCAAGATTGACATTATCAAATATTTTCTTAAGTATATGTCCAAAAGCTACCCATATATTGAAACTTACTGATGACCCTTAGGACGCCGTCATAATTTTTCCAAATTTCTTTCTTCTAGTTCTTTTTATTGGAGATTTTTATGTTTTTATAATGTAATTAACATATTAATTATGTATAGTTCTGTAATTTACATATTTAGAATTAGGTTTGTGTCCTTGTATATAAGCTGTAGCTGCCATTTCGAGATCAGATAAGAAAACCTTTCTACAAACTTAATTTTTGACATGGTATTAGAGCAAATAATCTAAATTCTTTAGATTCATAATCGATCCTTGATCACTTCTACTACATATTCTGTTTTTCTGTGTTTTCTTCTACTCTATTTTTTGACCTTACAATTGTGATTCTTTCTTTCACTTCTGTTTCTGTGATCTTAACGTAATGGGAGACACATCTCAAACTGGATCTCCTCAACTTGGTTCCCAGGTATTAATAAACCAACCAAGACGACGGCTTGATCCTTATGATCTCTCCCCTGGTGATAATCCATGAGCTGTTATATCTCAACCTCCATTACGTGGTCCAAACTATAACGAATAGGCTATCAATCTTTGACTTGCTCTTTGTTCAAGGAAGAAGTTCAACTTTGCAGATGGATCCATACCAAAACATGATGGCAATTCTGATGACATTGATGATTGGTAGGCAAATAATGCGATGGTGGTCTCTTGGATCAAAAAACGGTAGCTCTGGATCTAAGAACCTCTCTTTCACATCATGAAATTGCTGTTAACCTATGGACACACATACAAAAGTGTTTCTCCTTAAAGAATGGGCATAGAGTTCAAAGGCTAAAAAACCAAACTAGCTAATTGTCAACAACGCGATATTGCTGTCGAAGCGTATTACAAAAAGCTTACAAAAATATGGATTACCTTGTCCGATTTCCAAAAAGCATAGACAGGGGATGATTTCGCAAAAGAACGTGAGGAAGATAAGCTTCATCAATTCCTTATGGGTCTTGATGAATCTTTATATGGTGCTGTAAAATCCTCTTTACAATCTCGTGATCCTTTACCATCAGTAGAAGATGCTTACCAAGTTGTCACTTAGGATGAAGATTCTAAAAAAGTAGAATGCTCGAAGCTTTGTCTAGACCTCGACAACAAAAATATTTTTGTGATCCTAATGTCCTCTGTTCGAGCTGCGGTCATTCTGGTGGTGGGGCGAGAGATATCATCCTAAGGGTTCTAAAATGCAATCACTTTCTGCAGTCTTCTCTCATCCACCAACTGTTTCCTCTCATCGTACTGAATCATCCAACGCAACTCAAGCAGTGGTTTCATCACCTAGTTTCTATCTACACACAACTGTGACTGATGATGATCGTGTTGGTTTTAGTGGACTCAATGATCAGCAGTAGAAAACACTTGTTCAAATGCTTGGAGAACAACAATCAAATGCTTGGAGAACAACAACTTCCGTCTTCCTCTCGTTTGACAAGTAAGTATCTTCTGAGTCATGGATCATTGACATGGGAGCTTCGAATCATATTACTTGGAATCTTGATTTTCTCACTGAGGTCTTGGATATGCCTCCGATTTTTATTAAATACCTCACTAAGGCTTATAAACATAGAACTGTTTACTTAGGCTCAAATCTCCAATTGAACAATGTCTTCTTTGTTGATGGTTTGAAGTGCCATCTCGTCTCTGTTTCTCAGTTGTGAAAGCTAGTGGGTGTATTTTTCAGCTCTCTGATAAACTGTAAGTTGTTCAGGAACGCACCACATCGATGCTGATTGGAGCGGGGGAACAACTTAATGAACTCTATTTTTTCCGCAGCATTGCACCAGGTGCAGTGATACCACAAGTTCTTGATACACTGCCAAAAGATTTATGGCACCGACGGTTGGGGCATCCGACTTCTAAGACAATGGAGACGTTTCATCTACCTAGTTCAAGTAGTTGTCATTTTGATTCAAAGTCTTGTAACGTTTTATTTGTGCAAAGCAAAGAAGAGATTCTTTCCCTTTGAGTAGTACTAAAACATCTGATGTTTTTGACTTGCTTCATTGTGAATTGTAGGGTCCTTATCGGATAACTTCTATCTATGGATCTCGTTATTTTTTAACGATTGTTGATGATTATTCTCGAGCCATATGGATTTATTTGTTGCCAAATAAAACAGTAGCAGCTTCTAAGTTGGAAAATTTCATGGCATTGGTTAAAAGATAATATACTACACAAGTAAAGAAAATTTGAAGTGATAATGGTGCTGAGTTCTTGAGTCTCACATCATTTTTCAATTCCATACATGAGACTTCATTTGTGGAAACACTACAACAAAATGGCCATGTTGAGAGAAAACATCGTCACATCCTCAATGTCGCACGAGCATTACGTTTCCAGTCTCATCTTACGGTAAAATTTTGGAGTTATTGTGCTCTTATGGTTGTCTACTTAATCAATCATACACCATCATCTCCATTGCAAGGAAAACACCATTTAAGTTGTTATATCAATGACCACGTCCTTTAAATCATCTTAAAGTGTTTGTATATTTGTATTAAACTCATAACACCAAACATGGAGGAGATAAATTTGCTCCAAGGAGTAATCGATCAGTGTTTCTTGGTTATCAAAATGGTAAGAAGGGCGGGTATGTTTCTGACATTGAAACTGGTCATATCACTCTCTCGTGACGTTTTCTTTATTGAGAAAGAATTTCCTTATGCTGCTACGCTTAAATCTTCTACACTAACATCTTCTGTTTGCACATTTTCTTATGATGATGATGTGTTTGTTGATGATGACCCAGTACTGACACAGCAAATACCACCACATGTGAAACCTATCGTTGTTGATTCTTATACACCATCATCAACAAGCCAGCCACAAGTTGCTGAAACAGAGTTATCTACTCATTATGTTTTGCGTGAGGTTATACCACCACTTGCTGCATCTCTTGAATCTAATGATTTATCACAACTACTAGCTGCATCTTCAGTCCCTACACCATCTGAACCAGAGCCACAAAATCTCGTCGAAGGCTGTCGAACAAAGATCCCTTCGAAATGTCTTCAAGACTACGTCACAAACACTACACACACATCAAATAGTAATTTTGTTGATACCTCTTGGTATCCAATTAACGATTACATTGATTGTCATCAGTTTTATGCGCATCATCAAGCTTTCTTAGCAGCAATAACCTCAACAAACATACCAAACTCGTATTCAGAGGCTTTTCAAGATGAGAATTGGTAAAATGCTGTAAGATAAGAGATTGATGCACTTGAAACTAATGGTACATGGACTGTCGAATTTCTACCACCAGATAAAACGGCTTTAGTTGTAAATGGGTATTTACAATCAAATATCGATCTGATGAGACTTTGGAGCGTTACAAAGCACGACTTGTTGTTCTTGGTAATCATCAAACTGAAGGTCTTGATTATAACGAAACGTTTACTCCAGTATGTAAGATGACAATTGTTCGTACATTCTTGGAGGTCTCAGTGTCGTGGGATTGAGAGGTACATCAGATGGATGTACACAACACATTCCTCCACGGTGATTTAGACGAAGAGGTCTACATCAAACTACCTCCGAGTTTTCGTACCAACAACAAATCTGAGGTTTGTAGATTGCATAAATCTTTGTATGGTCTTCGCCAAGCACCTTGTTGTTGGTTTTCAAAGCTTCACCAATTCCTCATGAAATATGGTTTTGAACAATCTCTTTCAGACAATTATTTTTTCACATTGAATGATGCTAAAGGTGATCTGCGCCTTCATGTGTTAGTATATGTTGATGATTTGATAATTTCAGGAAGTTCAGTGGATCTTATCAACAAATTCAAGCAATATTTAAGCTCATGTTTTCACATGAAAGACCTTGGCATCCTTAAATACTTCTTGGGAATAGAAGTAACTCGTAGTCTGGCGGATATGTATCTTTCACAGAAAAAGTATATGTTAAGACATTATTTCGGAGGCTGGTCTTTTTGGTGCCAAACAGGTCTCACACCCAATTGAACAGAATCATAAATTGGCTCTCACACAAACTGAGCTGCTTCCAAATCCATCTCAATATCGTCGAGTTGTTGGGAGATTGATATATCTCTCTGTCACTCGTCTGAAAGTTTCGTATGCTATACACCTTTTAGCACATTTTATGCATGCTCCCTGCCAAGAGCATTGGAATTCTGCTTTGCGTGTGATATGCTATCTCAAGACCAGACCTGTGATTTTGACTGGGCAACCTGCCCTCTTTTTCGGCGCTTGATCAATGCATGGTTTATTCAACTTTGTGGCTCACCTATATCTTGGAAAACACGGAAACAAAATATTGTTTCTCATTCTTCGGCTGAAGTCAAGTACAAAGCCATGGCCGACACTGTGAGTGAACTTCTGTGGCTACGAGAGTTACTCACCACATTAGGTGTGGATTTCACAGCCACAATCCCTTTACATTGCAATAATCTATCTGCCATTCATCTTAGTAACAACCCAGTTTTTCATGAGCGCACAAAGCACATCGAAAAAGACTGTTATTTTACCGAGATGAGATTTTTTGAAGTGTGATTACTCCACAACACATCTCGACAGCACAACAACTAGCGGATATACTTACCAAGACCCAACGTGAATTTGAAACTTTTCTGTTCAAGTTGGGTGTTCGCGATCCCCACACTCCAACTTAAAGAGGGTATTGGAGAATTTTATGTCTTTATAATGTAATTAAAATATTAATTATGTATAGTTATGTAATCTGAATTTTTAGAACTAGATTTTTGTTCTTGTACATAAGGCGTGGCTGTCGTTTCGAAATCAAATAAGAAAACGTTTCTACAAACTTAGTTTTTAACATTTTTTCTAATTAGCTGCATAAGACGTAGTGGTATTGTTTTTTGTAATGATGGGCTAGGCGGATGGCTTCTTCTTATTGACTGTGACATAATTCACATTGCCTACAACCTATTTATAATGTTTAATTTCTACCTTTCCTGCTATTGCTTTAGCTTTAGGTTATTTTTTCACCTTTATCCTAACTAATTCCATGACATGTTCAACATCAAAAGATGTCGTTAGCTGGGCTTTGTCATCATTTATGTCTCAGCCTTGCCCAAACGTTCTGTTTTACTTGACGCCCCTTTTAGTAATCTGTCCTTTGCACCTCTGGGTTTTGCTTGCTTGGTGGTTTCTTTGGTTTCATATTTGAGAGTTTCAGCTTTGAGGCTTCGAAGCAATGCATATCAACCATGCCACCTATCTTGTCTGAATGAAACCTCTTTTTAAATAAAACTCGGGACATATGACACATACTCGTCTCCACTTCATCTTCAAAACTGACATCCTCGATGACGTCCCCATATAATATTGAAATAATAGTGACCTGCCAAACAAAAACATCAATTTATACATTAACACGGACGTCACTGTTGTTATCAAATGCCTGTCATAAGAGCAACATTATTGGTAGTTTCTTAATTAGAGTCTCTAAGAATTTAATGATGATTAAATTAGGGAAAAATAGAGTTAAGAGATGTATTTTTATTTTGAGTTTGTAGGTATGATTAATGGTAGTTTTTTAGATGAGTTTCTTAGAAAAGAAAAATTGTAAGTTTATTGCATGTGAGTTATACAGGTGCGAGTTAATCTTCCAAACGGAGATATGGTGGGTCATACAGGTGATATTGAAGCCACAGTTGTTGCATGTGAAGCTGCTGATCTTGCTGTGAAGGTATTGTTTTGTAAGTTTATTAACAAGTCTTAGTGATATGAGTGAGTGTGACACACAAGTGGTCTGGTTGTTGCAGATGATCCTTGATGCAGTCGAACAAGATCAGCAGCTTCACATGGATATGGATATGTGGCTCCTGATGACTATGAGCCCACCCTAATTGAAGTAGTGGAATAGAGTTAAGAGCCTACTTAGTTTTGAAGAGAAGCCTGAAACTTTTTAATTATGTTGTGTTCTTTTCTTACAATAAGGCTTTTACACAGACTTACATTATTGATTGTGGCTCTTTATAGCCTAAATCATTTATTTCAATTTAAATGTAATGCAAGCTTTCTTTACGACAGTGTAAGATTTTTTGTTTTCTATTGAAAAGAGTAAATTTTGCACTGAATAAAGATTAAACAACTTTTGAGATTGTACACCAGGAACAAAAGATCTCGTGCAAAGCATACAACGAAGAAAATTGCAACCTTTACAAAGTCATGACTTCTTAGTTATAACAAATCTTACCAATACAAAGTCAGGTTGCGTCTCCTTTAAAACTTGTGACAGTACAAAACTCAAGTTTTATGCAGAAGCTTCCATGGCTATGGTTACATTCTCTTCTTCTCCAGCGGCTAACTTAGCTTCTTTTAGTTTGTGAGAATCTTCCACATCCTCTTGTTTTTTCAACGTTTGTGCTCGAAATCCAACCATTATCTCCTCTTGTTTTTTCAAGCATTGACAACAAATTTCCATAGCGTGCTTGCAGTTTACTCTCAGTCTCCTTTTGCTTTGTTATTTCATCTTGCACATTCTTTTTCCTAAAAGATGCAGCCATATCTTCTTGCCTCTTCAATGCTTTAAAGCACTCTACTTCTCTTCCGCCAATCTCAACCTGCTTCAAAGTCGCCTCGATTTGACACACATAGAAACTGCCCCTCCTCCTTGATCATTCTATCAGCCTAACAAAATAACATGGGCAACAACCTTCATAAAAATTCCTTAGTTTATATCGGTTTATATATGTTGCTTTAAACTAAGGCCAGAATCACATTCATGCTCACTTTTTTTTATCAAGCAATCTATCAATAAAAAAAGAGAGAATTAAATATTCCAGAAGTAGCAAATCAACCAAACAACAGAAGTAAATTGACATAGGGAAGATATATTCATACAAATACCTCTTGAAGTTCGTTCTTCTCAAATTCTTCAATTGCAAGAACTTGAGAAGCATTGCTACGTTTCTTTGCTCCTTTCTTCTTCTCGACTTTGTCATCAAGCGGATACTTTGCATTATCATGCTCCAGCAACTGTTGAAGCTCCTTTCTTACCATTTCATCTGCAACCTTAATCGGAGTAGGAGGAACAACAGAGCTTTTGTCTCCATCAGCTGAAAGCAATGACTTCCTTATAAGTTCCAATGATGCAACTGGAGGTCTAGGAACATCTCTCTGCAAGACTTTGGATCTCTTCTTAAGTAGCGCCTGCTGTCTAGTGAAACTGAATTTACATTGAGAGTTAACTCGGAAGCAAATAAGGACGAGAATGATGAGAAGAAATCTCAGAATATAAAGTCTAAAACCGACGAACCCTAATTTCTAATTTCAAAATCAAATCAATTTAAGACTTCAAACGAGAACTTCTCTCCCGATTTCAATCTCGTTCTCCGGCTTCTTTCGCGAGAGAGATGAAAAAGACGAAAACGTTTCTGATTTTTTTTTATTGTATTTTTTCACTGACCAATCGAAATCCGCCATGTCACAGTTTCTTAAAACCAAAATTGTTTCTTATTTAAGAAACGATCCTTAGAATATTAGTGAATTTTTGATTTAATTTTAATTATATTTAATCCTGAGAAACACACTAGAAACTACCGTTAATGCTGGTCTAAACATATCAACTATTTTCATCTTCCGGTCATACTCCACTTCTAGGATGTTCTCAATATGAAAGCATCTTAAAAGGCCATATTTGACGAATGGCATCTCACATAACAACTTATTATCATTGCCTTTGGGAAGATTTATTGCTAGCTTAGGGACAATATTATATAACTAGAAGGCAATGGAGAGCCCATGAAATGTTATGTGAGACTGCATAAACTTGTATAGCAAGACGTTACCATCCCTCACGTTGTCTCCGACCTTGATCATTTCTATTGTTTCCAAGAAACTTTTCCTTCTCAAGGGATATTGCTCAAACTTGTCTAAATCTCTTACCATTTCTTTGACAACTTTGGAGGCCTTCCATAGGGTGATTTGGGATTAGAATCCCATCAACGATAACAAGCCTTAATTCCATGTTTCTTGGAATTTTTCGTTTAACTTGTAAATGCTTGTCCACTTTCAACCATCCTAAAATCTCATCAACATGCACAGAATCTTGCGCACCAAAAAGTGTGCACAAGTAAGCACCCTCCCATGCATGCTGGTTTTGCATACGATCCAACTCCTTATGGGGTGGGAACTGTCCACAAGGAAGACCCGTCATGAGAGCAAACTCTCTAAGTGAAAATCTCAGTGGACGTCTGCCAAAGACAAACCACATTTCGTTGTGCTTATTGTTCACAAGAGAGTTACAGAGAAGGATGTGGACCAATTTGCCACAAAGCGTGCATTTGTGAATATGCAGACTGAAAAGAGAGCCAGAGGAGGAATTTTTTCGAAAAATTATTTATTTAGTGCCTTCAAAAACTTCAGCAAGATCAATAAAGAAATCAATCTTAGATGCAAAGTCAATTCTCCCATTATGTGGGTATCTCTCAATTGCAAATATTCTTCGCGGAAGCCTATGGACATCTATTGGGGAAGTGAATGCCTTTACAGACGTCCCTGAAGTCAAAGGAACAACTTTCCCGGAAGATGTCCCTATACCACTAGACAAAATCATCCCTTTTCAGAGAGTGCATTGCCATTTCTTACCCTGTAATGATAGTTATAAATGATTACATAGTGTGTGATAACATACAATTCTATTGGATTCCAAGTGTGGATTGGAGAATACGCATGTTATTTTTCATGCTTGTCAGTGAGTTCTAGCTGTCGTCTGGAAAGTACGTGTGTCACCTTGCATGCTTGTCAGTAGTGGGGGAGTCAGGATTTTGATCTATGGGTGTCAAAATATTTCTCTCAAAAAGTAAATAAATTTAACCTTAAAAAAATAAATGTCAATACAAATAACTATATTAAAGACATATCCTACGCTCACTCATATTTTGGAAATTGTGTTTCACCATTTCATTTGTCACAGTGTCAAGTACCTGTTTTCAATAAAACAAACTAGACAATCACTAAAAAATGTATCACCAATACGATTACGCAAATAAGTCTTCACAATATTCATTGCAGAGAAGCATCTTTCAATGGTTGTTGTCGAAACTGGTAGAATTAGAACTAGCTTTAAAAGTCGATAAACCAAAGGATGAGATATATGCTTTTTTGTCTCCACCATAACACGAGCAAGATCACTAGGACTTTTGGGACTAGCAAATCTTTTGTCTTGTTTCACATTATCAAGATAGATATCAAGATGTTGATCGAGAGATTTGCACTCTACAGAACTAAAGTCATCAGGATAAAACTGAGCTAATCTCATCAACTTTGACTTATCAAACTGTTGGAAAGAATATGTCGGATTTAAGGCTGCCATACAAAAATATATTTTACCTTTGTAATACTCTTTTTGTTTCTTTGAACCCTTCAACAATTGAACCAATTCTTAGCTTTGACAAAGTTGTGCAATTTAATAAAATCAAATTTAAGTTCTAAATTAGTTGATTGATCGCCAACAAAAGTAGGAAAAAGAAGAAGTACGACGACTAAAATTTTTTTTTTTAATTGATCAATTAGGTTAAATAAATCTATATGGGCCTAATTTATATTTTATATTGGCTAAATAGTTTTATTAGATTATGAGTCAAATTTATATGACAGGGGTGTCAAAAAATATTTTAGGAAATGGTCAATGATTAAAAAATTAATATATATATATATATAAACAATTTTGTACAAAATCATGGATGTCACATGACACCCCTAATCATGTAATACCTCCGCACCTGCTCGTGAGTGTTTGTTAGTGTTGGACAGATGTCGTGTTCTAATTATATTTGTTGTTGGGCTCGTCGTTTAGTAGATCCATCTTGTTTACTTGGTCTAATTCTTGGAGTCTAGTGTCTTTGTGGATAAAAGGCTTTTTGGTCTCAGGCTCAATCTGTATTTGGGCTTTTGAGTAATAGGCCTAAACTTCTAATTGAGGCTTCTTGTGTTATTGGACATACGTCTTAATCGTCCGTGTCCAATTATACCCATATAGGAAGAATGCTTAAAGATGTGCTTTGTTGTAAACAAGGTACGGAGGATACAATCGGAAAAGATAATTAGGAAGATGCAAACAAAAAATACAACATCACACAGACATAAAACTAGACGAAAATCTGGAAAAGAAAAAACGACCACAGGAAACATGTGTGGTCGATCTCTTACTGGTATCCTTTTTCAGCAAAGTTTAGAACATCAATCACATAATGTTGCACGTTTTCTCCTGTTTATTCTTTGAAATTGTAACTTTCAGCTGGGAAATCTCTTCTTGATGTGCTTTTGCACTTTCTCTTAGCGTTTGCTCAATCTAAAAAAAAAACCCACCAAATATCATATAATAAAAGCATGCGGTGATTTTCAATACATAAAGTTTATGTATACGAATTTACCTGTTGGGCCATCAGTTTCATGCTGCAGTCATACTCCATTTGAAGCACCTCCTTCATCATTGCTAGTTCTGTTATTGCGAGGTTTTTAGATTCAGTTTTCCTTTGCTTTTCCCTGAGCTTATCATTTTCTTCCTGAGAATACAAGGATTTTAGGAATATATTTATATATCAAAAATATTTCTGTAAATAGTTTTGTACCAAAAGTATAAACATAATATATAAAATAGTTTGATCATATATATGATGATTATGATCAAATTTTTTTATGTGATGTGATTGACGAGTTTTCATGCACATTATGACGAGCTGAGGTGAGAATGACCGTTTAACTAATTAAGATTTGTGGAGTGTGCGCATTTATGGTATTGTGAATTTTTTTTTGTCAACACTGGATTACAACTAGTCGGTCTATTAGCCAAATTCTTACATAATGTAAGCTAGGTGCATATTTATGGGTAAAAAAGTAACTTTTGATTAAGTAAAGAGTCAAGGAAAAACTCAAAATTTGAGGTGAATGTATATGTATGCACAAGTTTTAAAAGCATGATCATAATTTAAACACACCTTTATCTTACGATACATATTGTCGGTATACGGTCTTCCTCCAGTTTGTCTTGCAACATCTTCAACATAGTCCAGAAGCTGCTTAAGCTGCTTGGCCTTTTTGTCTTCATCCAGAGTCCTGTTATCTAACAAAATCTTTCTTCCACCACAGAGTCTGAGTACTCGCTGAAATTTACAACTAGTCCAATTTAAAACAAAAAAGAAAAAACAGGGAAAAAGAAAAATATATATATTAGAATGTAACTGTCTCACAGCGGTAGTTGGAATCATTCTAATATACTATATAAGATAAGGGTATTTTCGCTCATTACTAATTGGTTTTAAGTTGGAATCCCATAATTTAACAATAGATCGTAAAACTGACCGTTAAAAATTCAGGGCAACCTTCACTCAAATAATTCTCCAATGTCTGGTCTTCTGCTTCTAACTCGTCACCTCCGGTGAACACAACAATGACATAATCAAGAATTTTGCATTCGAATATACTCTGCAAGGAATTAAGTGTGGACTCTTCCTCCTGTGAAATCCGATTCTTAACAGATAATACAAATAGCACAGCATGTATTCCTTCTTCCGCCATAGTTAAGCAAGTGATGATTTCCCTACTGATATGCTCGGCGGATACAGACAAGTCGAACAAACCTGCATTAAATACCAGTAAAGTCAAGACTATGGTGAATTATAGTAGTTTCTTATATACTCCCTCTATTCTTAATACTTGATGTTTTAAAAATTTCATACATATTAAGAAAGTTTTTGTTATGTCTTATTTAACTTTATTTATTATTAGAAGATACAAAGAGAAATATTAACTATTAGTAAAATTATAGAAATAAATAAAGATAAAATAGAAAATGTTAAGTTTAATATGCATTAGAAATTGAACACATCAATATTTATAAACAAATTTTTTGTCCAGAACATGAATTAATTAGAAACCGAGAGAGTTATTGCCCTCGGGTTACATCTGCAATATAGTTATATTTAGGGGCATTGATGCTGACTTTAAATGCTGGGTATAGTTCTGAAAACGTACCAGGAGTGTCAATCACATTGATGACGGGGCCATCTGATTTTGCAGCCCTAAACATCGTACATCTCATGGTAACACCTCCTGCCTGTTTCTTGGATTGGAACAATTTTTGACCGAGGAGGGTATTCCCAGTTGCACTTTTTCCATTGCCAGTACGACCTACTAGAACTATGTTTGTAACTGGCTCAGATGCGGAGGGAAGTTTATTGTTAGCCATTTTTCAATCACCAACAAACCTTTTCTACACGAACATAAACAGGTAATGAGTTAGTACGTATTTGAAAAGAAGAAAGAGTTAATAGGTAGACTATAGAACTGGAACCTTACGAGTTTTCTTACCTTTTTTTGTTAGTATAGAAGAAAATAAGAGTGAATGCATAAGTCACTTGAGGGAACAATTCAGCTTTATAGAGAATATCGAATAAATGTTGGGATTTCTTTCATCTTTGTCATTTCCCTACACAGCTACAACTTGGTTTTGTTCTTCTTAATTAGACCCAATCTTTATGGTTGACATAGTTTTGTAATTATGTTAATATTTTACCGTTTCGAATACGCCCTACCAAAACTATGATTTTGCCAATCATCAACAAACCCAATGGAACCTCACGAGCTAATTTCTAACCGTTTTGGGAATAATTAAGAAAAAAACAAGACCGAATGAATAAGTTACTAGACTGAACTAGTCAAGTTCCTTCAATCTTTATTTAACTTTTCCCTACACAGCTACAACTTGACTTCCTCAGAGATGCCGAGAAAAATTTCAGAATTTCTTACCTTTTTGTGAGTAGTGAAGAAAAGAGGACTTAATGAATAAGTTACTCGACTGAACGAGTCAAGCTCCTTCGATCTTTATTTAACATAACTTGTAATAATATATGTTTTTATGATTTTGACTTTTTCATATATGCTAAGGAAAGTTTTAGAATCTCTTACCCTTTTGTGAGTAATAAAGAAAAGAAGACAATGAATAATTTACTCGACTAAACGAGTCAAGCTCCTTCGATCTTTATTTAACATAACTTGTAGTTATATATGTTTGAGAATATTGTAGAAAATGTCCATTTTGAGTGTTTAAATTATGAGAAATTGTCCTCTTGTATTTCTTTTACGAAATGCAGTTTTTGAATTTTAAATTATAGGAAGTAAAAAAAATTTAAGTTGTAAAATTGTGTCTATAGTAGATAATTATAATGTAGTTTTGTCCATTGTATATATATGTCCACTATGTATAATTATATTATATTGTTGGGCATTACATACATAAATTTACTATATATGTCCACTATATACTATATAAATGTCTACAACAAAATTGTATTTTATGCCCTTATTTTAAATACTTATTTTTCCTGAAGAGAGTATTTCGCAGAGATTTTTGAAAAGGTAGTACATTTTACAATTTAAAATTCAAAGAGAATATTTCGTATAATTTTCTTCATATATGCTAAGGAAAGTTTCAAAATCTCTCTACCCTTTTGTGAGTCATGAAGAAAAGTAGACTTAATGAATAATTTACTCGACCGAACGAGTCAAGCTGCATGCTTCTATCTTTATTTAGCGTTTCCCTAAAGCTACAACTTGGTCTTCTCTTCTTCTTGGACCCAATCTCTAAGGTATCTATCCTTACATGTTGCTTTGAATTTTTTTACCACAAATTAAAGAGTTCAAAACACTATATTACATATCAGTATAATCAATAATGACTTAATTTCGTATACAGGACAAAAACATCATCTTGTTTGAGATATTTTAGTTAAGAACTTTCGTATTGTATATTATTAAAGAAAATTCTATCATCTAGTCAAAGCTTTTAAGCTTTCGAAAGTTGTCTTTAGAAAAGTAATATAATTAAGAAAATTAATTAAATAACATCTCGTTTAATAAAATTGAAACATTTCAACGTCGTCATTAAGACAATTTGATGACTTGAGGGGACACGTAAATGTAAATACATCTTTGACCCAAGCTGCAAGATTTTTTTAAGTCGTCAAGGCAGCTTCCAACGATGGTCATAGTGGGTATCACGAACATGAATCTAAATTGAGAACGTTGAGAGAACGTAAAAGAAAGAATGAATTCATTATTACTTGATAGGTCAACAACTTATTTCCACCCAAACATTTTGATATAACAACATATCAACCTATATTTAGATATTCCTTCTAATTTCATATAAAGTATATATGCAAGGCCTAAATGCACCCAAAATTAGATAATGACTATCGAATTCCACACATAGTATATGAAATTGGTCTAATTGCACAAATTGCTGGACAATTATGGTTTTGTTGTAAACCAACAATTGGTTATGATCTTAAATAATTAATTAATTGACTCTAAACCCAACCGAATCTTAAATTAACAACCGAATTTGAGTGGGATAGGATAAACGTTCTCTATTTGAGATTTGATTGGGTCTAAAGTTGGTTTAGGTGTGATTAACTAATAGTTTAAAACTTTAAATAATTGTTAGTTGACAACAAAACCATAATTCTCTATCAATTTGTGCAATTAAATAGATTTTGTATATTATTTGTGGAATTATTATTATTATTTTTTTGTCAACTAGTCTATTGGGTTTTAAATCCCACTCCTACAACTACAGGTTGGGGGTTCGATTCCTGGTGCCATAAGGATTTATAAAGTGACTACACCACTAGGGCCGTCATCGACATTATTTGTTGAATTTAATAGTCATTATCTAATTTTGGATGCAATTAAACATTGCATGCATACTTTATATGAAATTAGACAAATTTTGGGTATAAATAGACCGTCAACCCTTAATTGATTAAAGAGTTGCTTTTTTAGAAGAAGCAATTTAGAGAACCGGAATTAACAAATTGAACCTGCCGGTTTATATCAGAATAAGACTAAACCAAAGAGTCTAATTAAGCTAATAGTGGGGTAGCTTTTTCCCTTTCCATCTCAGCAAAACTATGGTTTTGACTGCTTCAAGGCGGAGTGAACATTCTGATCAGCATTATTTCATTTTCCAACAAATCTTTTCTAGACGAACTAAAAACAATTAATAAGTTAGTACAAGTTTGAAAAAGAGAATTAAATTAATTGGCAGAGCATATATACCAATCAAAATTTTGTACGATGATGATATTATAATTACTAGAAGTACCGTTCATCAAATTAACACATTCAAGGAAAATATGATGAGTGAAATTGAAATGACCAATTTTAGGTTACTAAATTACCTTTTTGGAAATTTTTCCCTTATGGCACAATTAAATTTTTAATTGTATAGAATGCCATTCAGTTATATTCTCCAGAGTTATGCCACTTTACAAAATAATGAAAGACTAAAACGCCATGAATAACACTTTTACCAATACTATGGGATTGACCGGGTTACGCCCGGTTTTTAGTTTAGAAACATTTATGTGTAGTTTATTTGTTGGGTAACTTGTCAAATTTTGTGATTTGCGTTGTATTTCTGAAATAAAAGGTATGTGCATCAAAAATGGATAATTTTATTATTATTTGGAATGGAAAAATTAAAGATATGTTGCCCTACATATTGAACAATTTTTATTTGCGTTAAGCCAACTTAATATGCAATCATGGTGGTAGATGTGGTTGCAGGCTAGATTATTAATGACATCTCGTCCTTTGAATGTTTGAAGGCAAATAGTGCAATTTTTCAGTTATGAGTTATAATTATGAAGCAGACTTCAATCAGGATTCTCGTCTGGTTTTATTTATTATTTAAAGATCAAAAGTACATGTGTGAAATTATTTGAAGACTATAGTTATAATATTATCTGAAGAACAATTTAAAAATATATCTTTTATAAAGTAGTATTTATTTATAAAATTATGTCATTGAAATATCCAAATTGCATAAGATGTTATTCTTTTCGAATAATTAGATCGATAAGATACAATAACCTCAAATCCTTTTATAGTTAGTCTAAATTAAGAGAAAGAGAACAAATTCTAGATATCAGAATTATTAGTTGGAGTGACTAAACGGAAAAATGACATGTATATAAGATATTCAACTCAATTATTTTGGATGGTATAAAAAATTAAAATAAAAAGTAACTATGGACATTCAAAAGTGGTGAATATGTATTGTTTCAATAGAAGATTAAACAATTTCATCACTGTAAATCAACTGACATGTAATATGGACATTCAAAGGTCTTTCGAATTCGAATAACGAAGATTAAGTTACATATTATATAGTCTTTGGTCCATGAATATATTTAAAATGTAGAACAAACCTTTATTTTCAAAGATTTTTTTTAACAATATCGAAATGGACTTAGTTAATAAAAAGAGATGAAGAATTGACCAAAGAAGAAGATTCAATTTCAGGTAATTAGATGGCTTTGATTTATGAATGACAAAATCTAGATATATAATAAATGATTAAATTTTAGAATTTTTTCCAAATATATAATAACTAAATTATGCTATATAAGTTAATTGATTATATAATATATTATGAAAATTGTTTATTTTAAATAAATTTTATTTTAAAGAAACCTATTTAACTTTTTTCTTTGACTCAGTTCATATTCAATTTAGGTTTTTCAAATATGTAAAAAAAAAAAGATAAATATAGTTCATCTTACCTTACAATAAATTCTTTTGTTTCATGCAATCTCTTTATCAATATATTATCTACACCTTGGATTAATGAAGCCATTTGCAGGTTTGTGTCATGATAGATTCAATAAACTTTGGATGACTTTATTAACGTATGCGTATTTAACAAAACACAACATTTTGATAGTAATGAATATTGAGTGGAAGTAAATTTATAGAAAGGTGATCTCGTAGTAGTGCAATGTTAAACCAAAAAAAAAGGAAATAAGATGGAACTTATGAATAGTATGGAGGGATAGGAAATTGAAATTTTTTGTAACATTGAGAATGATTTTAAATTAAATCAAAGAAACAACTTGTAGTGTGAGGTGAATAAGCTGGTTTAGTTGTAATAGACGGGGGCGCTTCTCATTCTTCACGTCTTCATCGAATAAATTGTTTGGATGTGTGTTCCGAGCCTTGAAAAGAATTGCACAGTCAGCAAATATGGGGTTGTTTATTCCTGACGCCTTGTCGTTCAAGCCAACGTCGTTCGGAATAATATGGGAGAAAGTGAAAGTTTGACGTGAAGCTAGGAAGTTGTACATTGGCACTTTGATATGGAATTTGCAAGTTTGGCCAATAATGTGTTTTAAACTTTCAGGAGTTTTAGTTTTTAGTGCTTCATTGTTATCATCTCCCTGGGTAAAAAGGTAACAAAGTTTGGTTATTATTTGTATGGAATGTGTAGGTGTGTTTTTGAGGTGCAAGGACATTGAATATACCTCAATTGAACTATTTATTTCCTGACTTGTAGATAGATGTCTACACTTATAAATTTAAATCGATGTAGAAGAGATTGTATTTTTTTCTATTTTATATTTTACATAGTTTATTTTTATTTTTTTCTAATTTATATTTTTAGTTGAAGTGATTGCTTTCTGCTAGTCATTAAACAGATGATTAATACCTAATTGGAAGAAAAAAAACAGCACTTGAAATTAGTAACCGCTACTACGTCTACCAATCCTTTAAAAGAAATTATTTTGCTAGAACATCAAACCTAAGTAGTATTATATATAAGTTGAGTCATTTATAATAAAATAGTTTTTTTTTCTTGACCACTAAATAGCAGTATTTTGATAAGTTAGTTAGTTTGATTATTCTTAAATAATATGTAAGTTTAGGCTTTACTACATAAAATATTATTTATCAGTTTGGTCATTTTTAATTGGTATTCAGATTATGGATAGTTTACTAAGTAGAAAAATATATTTTTCATATTTTTTAAAAGAATCGTATTCTTTTTTGTTTGGTAATTTAGATAACTCTTCTAATAATTTTGGTCATACGATACGATATATTATACTTCTAATCAATATATTGGTTTAGTATAGATTACAACATAATATAACTTAATTTGATGTGAGACCTTTGAATGTCCATATTATAGTAAGTAATGTGATTAATTACTTCTAATCAATATATTGGTTTAGTATAGATTACAACATAATATAACTTAATTTTGATGTGAGACATTTGAATGTCTATATAATGTGATTAAGTAAATAATAATTGTCTTTTGATTTTTTTATTAAAAAATAAAAAATTTCTAAAACAAAAGCTAATGTGGCAATAAGATAGAAGTGATGTGGCAAGAAGATAGGAGTTTGAGAAAGATGAGTTGGATGGCTTAAGAGGTCTCAAAATCTTGCTTTTATTAGTATAGATTTAACATTATTCAAAGTCGTTGGTTATTAAAACAAAAAAACTTGATGAAGCGAGAATTTAAAACTAACGACAAAGGCTCGAACTGCACAGTGCAAAACTTGAAGATTGGAATCGAAAAGTAAAGGAGAAGAGTGAGGGAGGGAAATCAAAGTTAGAGAAGGTTTTGGAAGAGTTATGGAAAAAGATAACGAAAGGAGTAGTGACCGAGACGAAGAAGGTTTCAAAGGTTCAATCGGGAAGATAAATAGAGGTAACTCGACATGCAATCCAAAGATAGCGTTTGTTTGGTAGAAAGATGTTTTGTTGAAATAGAGAAGAAACTGTTGAGGCTTGTGAAATCGGAGAAAAATTGGAGAAACCAAAAAACTAGGGTTCAAAATTTCAGGCCAATGAAAAAGCATGAACCAATAATGTTTACAACTGAAAGGGGAACTTGAGTGTTTGGGGTCAGTTAAATAGTTAGGGTAGGATAAATCTTGGTTTTGTAAATGGAGGACATTAAGGTTTATGTCATCAAAAGACTGAATGAGAAGTGGGATTGGGTAAGTTTAAGAGTTGAAATAGGGGTCAGTTATGGTAATAGTAGGACATAAGGGGTTATGTCAATGACAGAGATGGCGTCCATCGTTTTACATAGGTTGATATTGAATGACGTCGTACGACAGACGCAAACGTAAAAAGAAGTAGACAAAAGATTGTATGCTTTCTAACCATAAGAACTAATATTCATCGTAGGGTTGGTTTAGTATTGGTTAGAATTGATATGTTCTTCTTGTTGACTACAAACGTAAACTATAAAAAAACAACAGAGATAACTGAGGGAGAAAGAGTGAGTGAGGGTATTGTCGTGGTTGTGATTGGGCCACAGTCTGGTGGGCCGAAGATGATGAAGTTGGGCTGGTTGAGGTCCATCTTGGATCTGCACTCTTTGGGCCATGAAGATAAGGACAATGGGCATTTGTTTGCTATTTTTGGTGAAGTCTTGGGCTGTACCTTGCAGTCTTCTACTTCCTGGATTAAGATAGTCAAATGTTAGGCTATGAAGTTGAAGACAGAGTAGGTTGAAGCTGAGCAATGAGTGCTTTGATTACATATTGTTTTGGTTGTACTTAAGGGAGAGGTGGGTGTTGAAAACGAGTAAGAGAGTGTGTGAGAGACTTACTTTGGAGTTTTCATTTTCTTCATCTTTTCTCTTGGGGTTGTGAGTGAGTGTTAAGCATTTAGCTTGAATCTTTGTAACCTGAATCTTTATCTTCTTATTAGCCTTAAGAACTGGTTGAAGTTCTCCAAGATGTACCAAGGTTGCTTTGACTTTGGTAACTTGTAAATCTTCTTGTCTTCTTAATATCTTTCAACCTAAATCAACAATAACAACCAAAGTCTTTTGTCAAAAGCTATAAGGCTTAGGTTGGTGTATCAACAGAGGGAAATTAAAGATAGAGAGGTTTTCAAAAAAGTGTGTGAGAAAATATGCAAAGGGGAAGTGATGGAGAGGAAGAAGGTTTCAAAGGTAAGAAGTCAAATCGGGAAAAAAATGAGAGGTAACTCGACATGCATAAAATCTTTGGAGGAGTTGTTAAATTTTTTGGGGTCCATTGGTAGAATATCTAATGGGGTTCTTAATTTTCTTTTATAAAATTTTATTCATTATAAATATATATATTTTTATTAGAAACATAAATATTGTAATTCGTTATAATTTAAAACATACAACATAAATAATAATTATTGGAAATTTTGATTTGTGTCAAATTTTTGCCATATATGTTCAACCAAATCGGCTTTCAGTTTTGATGCGTAGTTCGATCACGAACTCGATTACGAACACCCATCATATTTCCAATATTTGAAGGTATATCCGTAGAGTACGTGAAATCGACTTTTGACGTTTTGTGTGCTTCTACTTGTGTGAATTCAAATACATCAAACTGAGTGTAGCCCTTGCGTTCGTCTTCAACTATCATATTATGAAGTATTATACATACACGCATAATCTTTCCTATTTTTAACTTATCCCAAATAAGAGCAGGATTTTTGACAATGGCAAATCGAGCTTGGAGGACTCCAAATGCACGCTTGACATCTTTACGAGTAGCTTCTTGATATGTAGCAAATAATGATACTTTTGGTCCTTGTGGAATCGGAATGGGTTGGATAAATGTTGCCCATTTAGGATAAATTCCGTCTGTGAGATAGTAAGCCAAATTGTACTCGTGTCCGTTGACAACGTAATTTACTTTTGGAGCTCGCCCTTGTAATATGTCATCAAAAAGTGGTGAGCGATCGAGAACACTGATATCGTTTAAGGTACCTGGGGGGGCAAAAAAGGTGTGCCATTTCCAAAGATCTTTCGAAGCAACAACTTCTAAAACAATTGTTGGTTTTCCAGATCCACGAGTATATTGCCCTTTCCAAGCTGTAGGCAATTCTTCCACTCCCAATGCATACAATCCATGCTGCCTACCATCCCGGGAAATCCATGTATCTCTCCAATATCGAGTAATTGTAGATCTTCAGGTGTTGGTCGTCGTAGGTACTCATCGCCAAACAAAAAAATTATGCCTTCAACAAAACGTTCTAAGCATAAAAGTGCAGTACTCTCACCAAGCCGGAGGTATCCATCGACTGCATCAACCGCACAACCATATGCCATCATGCGAATTGCTAATGTACACTTTTGTAGTGTAGTGAGACCAAGCCTCCCAGTAGCATCCCGTCTTTGTTGAAAATATTTCACTTCATTGGAGAGTCGATCTACAATTCGCATGAACCAGTGCTTGTTGTTGGATTAAACTTGAAGTTAATTTGAAGAGATAAAGACCAAGAGTATATTTAGGAGCAATCTAAATATACACATTACCATTTTTAGGAGCTATCTAAAATGTAATATTCCCTTATGTGAGATTAGGGTATTTGGTCGATCACATATATAAAGATATATCAACTTGTGATATATCTAAGTGGTTGAGAAAGGATTTGAGAGGCTTGAGTTTTGAGTTAGTTTTTCTTAACCAATAAAGAAGAGATTATTTCTTTAACTCTTGAACCTTATTCGAAGTTATAAGCAATATTTGGTATCAGAGCAGTTACAATGACTAAGGATGGAGACGTCGAAGGCTCATCGAAGAAGGATGAAGGATCTTCGATGAAACTAAAGAAAGGAGGAGGATCTTCTTTGATTAAATGTCCGATGCTCACATCATACAATTATACAGTATGGGCAATTAAGATGAAAATACTTCTCAATGTCCACAAGGTTTGGCGAGTAATTGATCCAAGAGATGACGACGAAGAGAAAGATGACCTAGGCATGGGTTAATTGTTCAATCAATTCCCGAGTGCCTTGTATTGCAAGTCGGCGAATTAGAATGTGCAAAATCTATGTGGAGAGCCATTAAAATGAGGCATGTGGGACCTGAGAGGGTTAGAGAGGCGAGACTACATACTCTAATGGCTGAATTTGATAGATTGAAGATAAAGGACACATATAAAATCGATGAGTTTGCCGGGAAGTTATCTGAGATTTCATCAAAGTCTGCTGCGCTAGGAGAAGAAATCAATGAACTAAAGATGGTGAAGAAGTTTCTTACAAGTCTCCTTCGGAAGAAGTATATACATATAGTACCCTCTCTCGAACAAATCCTTGATTTGAACAAAGTGCGCTTCGAAGACATCATCGGACGCCTGAAGGTGTATGAAGAACACGTCGCTGAAACTGTAGAGGAGCAAGAGGTATAGAGCAAGCTCATGTATTCGAATACGGAGGGTCAAGCATCGTATCATAACTCGAATGGAGAACACAGAAACAGAGGACGTGGCGGACGCTCTGGTGGAAGCAGAGGTAGAGGAAGAGGACGCTTTAATGGAACAAGAGATATGTCACACATAACATGTTTCCGGTGTGATAAACAAGGCCACTACGCCTCTGATTATCCTGACCGTCTACTCAAAGTGCAGGAGGCACAAAAAAATAACAAAGACAAAACGGAAGAAGCAGACAAAATCATGTTGCATGAAGTGGTATACCTGAATGAAGAAAGGATTATACCCAGCAAGTACGAGACTAACTCTGTCGACAACGATCGATGGTACCTTGATAATGGAGCCAGTAATCACATGAGTGGAGACATACGGTACTTTTCTCAGATCGACGACTCTGTCACTGGTAAATTAGATTTGGAGATGACTCCAAAATCGATATCAAAGGAAAAGGCCCCATCGAGTTCATTGATGGAAATGGTGAACCAAAGAAGATGTCTGATGTGTACTTTAGAAGTAACATAATCAGTCTCGGACAAGCCACTGAACATGGATGTTAGGTGAGAATGAAGGGAGAAATCTTAACAATACATGATCGAGAAGGGAAATTTCTTGTCAAGACAACAAGATCAAAGAACCGACTGTATAAGGTTCGAATGGGAATTAAAAAATACAGAGTGCTTAAATCTGGTGAAGTCGAGTGAAATGAGCGTGTGGCATGCCCGTCTAGGACATATAAACGACGAGAAAATTAAGTCTATGCAGCTAAGGGAACTGGTGAACAGAATACCTCATATCAAGAAAGAACCAAGGATCTGTGAATCGTGTCTGTTAGGGAAACAAAAAAAGGCGTGTATTTCCCCAAGCCACCCAATTTCGTGCAGCAAGAAAACTTGCACTTGTTCATGGAGACTTATGCGGACTTATATCTCCGGTAACTTCAGGAGGAAACAGGTACATATTTGTTCTCATAGATGATTATTCAAGATACATGTGGACCATATTGATGAAGGAAAAGGGAAGTATGTTTGAGAACTTTAAGAAGTTCAAAGCTCTGGTGGAACAAGACTCGGGAATGAAGATTGGTACGTTTCAAACTGATCGAGGAGGAGAATTTGTCTCAAATGAGTTCAACTCATTCTGTGATGAATCAGGGATCAAACGACATCTCACGGCTCCCTACACCCCACAACAGAACGAAGTTGTGGAGAGAAGAAATAGAACAATGATGGACATGAGTAAAAGCATTCTGAAACATATGTCGTTACCTAACTATTTGTGGAGGGGAGGCGGTCCGAAACTCCACGTATCTCCTAAATCGAATCACTACAAAAGCCGTAAAGGAAAAGACTCCATACGAGGCTTATCATGAGAGAAAACCTAATGTTGGACACCTACGAGTTTTCGGTAGCATCGCCTATGCCAAAGTCGATACTCCACACATGAAGAAGCTCGAGGATAGGTCACGTAAACTGATTCATTTGGGCACAGAAACTGGTTCAAAAGCCTACAGATTGCTTGATCCGTAATCTCGAAAGGTTGTAGTGTGAGGCAACGTCGTTTTCGATGAAAGAATAAAATGGAGTTGGGATCAGAACTCAGCAGAGGAGAGAAGTGAAGAGTTATGCATCGAGTTCGGAGAATTTGGAAACCGAGGAATAGATTTAGGACTGCAGAACCGTGATGGTGAAGACTATGCGGTCAAAACAGAGCATGGCAGCCGTGGCAAAACTGATACTGCTCCTATCAAAAGCGAGACTGATCGAGAGGATGATCAGAATTCTCGAGTCGGAGGGAGTGAGTCAGAAGATGATGGAGATGGTGTACCAGTACTGAGAAGATCTAGCAGAGAAATTCACAAGCCAAAGTACCTAAATGATTATGCTCTGCACCTTGCAGAAGAAGAAGGAGAGCGGCTGTTAATGTGTTTGAATGACGAACCTAAAGACTTCTCAGAAGCAAAAAGGTCGAAGTTCTAGACACTAGCATGTGAGGATGAAATTCACTCGATAAACAAGAACTCAACATGGAATCTTGTCGACTTGCCGCAAGGAGCAAAACCGATAGGCTTAAAATGGGTCTTCAAACTGAAGAAGAACTCGGATGGTAGCATCAACAAGTATAAAGCCAGGCTCGTTGCGAAGGGTTATGTGCAGAGACAAGGAATAGACTTTGCTGAAGTCTTTGCTAAGATAGCTCGCATAGAGACAATCCGACTCTTGATCAACCTCTCTGCATCTAGTGGATGGGAGTTACATCACCTCGACGTAAAAATAACTTTTCTCCATGGGGTATTAAAGGAAACAGTGTATGTCACGCAACCAGAAGGATTTATCGTTAAAGGTTGCGAAAACAAGGTTTACAAGCTCAATAAAGCCTTGTACGGCTTAAGGCAAGCTCTGAGGGCGTGGAACGAAAAAATAAATGAGATTCTTAAGGAACTACAATTCAAAAGGTGCTCCAAGGAACCATCAGTCTATCAAAAGAAGGTGAGTCACGATGCACTTCTCGTCGCTGTATATGTTGATGATTTATTTGTCTCTGGAACAAGTGAAAATGTGATTAAGGAGTTCAAGAGAGAGGTGGCAACAAGATTCGAAATGAATGAAGATTGACTTACTACCTCGGAATCGAAGTGAGTCAAACCAAGGAGGGAATAACTTTGAATCAGAGCCGATATGCTTTAAAGATTTTGGAGGAAGCTGGAATGAACAAATGCAACTCGGCTCATGTACCAATGGAGGCAGGTCTGAGACTGTCCAAATCACCGAGCGAGAAGGACATTTATGTTACAAGCTATCGAAGAAACATTGGTTGTTTATGTTACTTGCTTCATACGAGACCAGACATATCTTATTGTGTAGGTGTGTTGAGTCGATACATGCAATGTCCAAAGGAATCTCATGGGGCAGCAATGAAACAGTGTTTGAGATACTTGCGTGGAACCACCACACCTGGACTACGTTTCGATCGACCAACTACAAGGGTAACCAAACTTGTTGTCT